>APFE030842800.1:3382-14692 GCA_000404065.3 Pinus taeda | reverse complement strand
TATATAGCATTGATAGTATGCAAAATATTGTCAAAATAAGATTTATATTTGTTTAGAAAAATTAAACTTTTTTTTTTCTTTTTCTCTTATGAACTTTTTTCCAACCCCTAGAATTTCAATTTTTAAGGACACTTTTTTGTCGGATTTAATCGTTGTTTTTGTACCCGGATCACTATTAATTCAATTCCGTTCTTAGCATGACTTTGTGTGTCATTCTACTTCTTTTCTTCCTCCTCCACTTGAGGTCTTTGTTGATTTAGTTTCTGAGCTTTTTGATAATTCTCATCTATTTCTTTTTCTTCGTTTTTTGTTTTTTTTATGATTCTCATCTATTTCTTCTTTTTTGTCTTCTAAAAGAGGCAATTGATGATTCTCATCCTTTTGGATTTTGGAGTCTTTTCTTGTATTTTTTTAACATTTTTAGCTTGTGGACATGTATTCCTGAGATTCTCTATTTGGAAAATGTCTTATTTTCAAAATCTAATATTTAAGTCCACTTCAATGATGTGATCGGTAGGTTTTTACTAAGGTCTATATCTACATGACAAAGGTAAAAATACCCTTTTCAATTCTTTGTTGCGTGTCCATTACATTCTAATATCTACACGATCCTGACAAAGGTAAAAATACCCTTTTGAACTATTTCTTGATACATCTTTAAAACCTCCCCAATGCGTGTCCAATACATTTTAATAATTGGTAATACTAGAAAAGCAGAGGGATATTGTGTAGTGAGAGATTTGTGTAGTCTTACGAACCCATACTTACATTTGATAACCACCATTGTGTAGCATCAAAATCTAGAAACATAGAGTTACAAAGACGCATGCCATGGTCTCCATGGCACGGCCACAAAACCATGACCCGACCTCATTTAAAACAAAATCCAAAATTTTATGAGTGTCTCAATATACCACAAAATACCCCTTGGAGCACATGTAAATATGACAGTTTTTGTCCCATTGGTGAAAACACAGTGATATAAGTCTTTTGACTTATGCAGAAAACCATTAAATATACAGATAAAAGCTCTAACTTGGAGGGTTGTGAAAAGACCACTTACCTCTAGAAGATTTATTGTTATGTGGGGTATTTTTTCCATCAATTCAATAATATAAGGACTTGGGGTTAACAGATTTCTGAAATCTGTCCCTCTCTTATAGCAACATTCCCTTTTAAAACATCTTTGAACAAAGCTGGACCATTTAGGGTTCTAGCAAATAAAATCGATCCATTAAAATTACTCATTTCTAGATTTCCTCCCCCACAACCTCAGATTTACGATAATAATATAATTACGTTCGATGTCGTAGTCTTTCAACTAATTAACATCTAATAACTATTTACTTTCATAAATCAAATTTTGTAGATTTGCTGGTATACCTGGGTTATATTGGAAATTCTTTTTCGTATGAAGCCCGAACCCCTAAAAAAAGCGATTTCCCTTTTAGTATTTTCACGAATGATTTGAAAAAGCTAATGCAGATCCAAATTTGTATTGTAAAAAATGGTGGAGCCCAGATAGTAGACCATACCCAGATCTAGAACAAAATCCTTCGTTTAGGCCCATAATACAGTTGCATGTTGTTACGATATGATCCCAGATCTTCAGTACTGTGAGGAAACTAGTACCACCACTCAGAAAAAATAGGGAGAAGACCGATGGGACCTCCATGATTTCCCCACGCATGCTAATTCCTCAAATTGATGTATGCCAAGTCCAACGCAAGGGCAAAGGACAGGTTATATTTTTGCTAGTTCGCGGGGTAGAGATTTTTGATGGCGGAGATAAAACTATGGGCCGAAACCCAATTGTCGGCGGAAAGCTTTATCCAAAAATATTGATACGACCGGATCCCCACCCAGGGTTTCTCAAAATAGCCGCAACTATGCACTAACCCACAGTGAGGCGGAAAACCCTAGAGACGTTGATCACCGAGGACGCCTGAAGCGAGCAGAAGCTCGGTGCCAGCGGTATATGCTTTGATTCGCAGACTGATAAAAAAATTCCAGAGCTCAACATCACTCTGTCTATGTTTAAATTTAGTTAAATTTATATATCCGTTCTATTTATGTCAATGAGTTTATTAAAGTTAATTTTTATATAGATTTTTTGGAATTACATGCATTTATTTATAACAGTGTAAAAAAAATAAAAAATAAAATAAATTTCACAAATTTAAAAAATATCATTAAATTTAAATATTATTATCCATTAAATTATTTTGAGAAAATCATCCACAATATATAAAATAAGAACAACACTAAAATTATTGTAATTCATATTTATTAATAAGTAAAACTTTATCATCCAGAGACTAATCACTAGTAAATATCATCAAAAGGAGTTAGATAAACTTTTATCCACAATGCTTAAAGCCAAGTACAAATTATGATGAACATAAACAAAATTATGTATATTTTCTTGCACTGAATATGATTAGAGATACTCTAATGCTTTTCACAAGTAAAAGGAATTTGATCCATAGATCAAAACACCAATTGCAAAATACTGCAACTCAGGGGACTTTGGTCTATAAAACGATCACCATCTTTTTATAGGAATATCAGATCTATTATAAAACTATCACCCTCTTTTTATAGGAATATTGGATCTATTTTTGGTCTATAAAACGATCACCATCTTTTTATAGGAATATCAGATCTATTATAAAACTATCACCCTCTTTTTATAGGAATATTGGATCTATTATATGGTGTTAGTTTCTATTTAAGTCTCTTGGATTTTTTTTGTAAAGTCATGAGTGCTTTTCTTATGAGCTACTTCGTTAATTCATGGAAAAATGCTAAATCATGCCATTACAAGTCAAGGAAATGGACCATACAAAGGATTCATTTAATTCTCATGTTTTTATCTATTATCATTTTTCCAACTCCCATAAAATGTAATGCACTATTAGTTACAATTTTGGACCACATTTTATTCTTCAATTTCAAAAATAGATTCCTCTAAAGTGTATTATAAAGACCTCTTTTGCTTTAATACACCAACTACATTAATAAAAATATATATATTTATTTAGATTTACTTGTGAAATTACTTTAGCATTCTTGATCAAAGATATGTAAGTGGTCAAAATTATTAAGATGTTCAAAGAAAATATCTAAAAATTTTAATAAGGAAAATATCAAATTTTGGTGGTCTCCCGTAGGTTATCCAAAAACTTGTGGTCAAAATTATTAAGATGTTTAAAGAAAATATCTACTTTTTTCATCTCCAGCATGTTATCAAAAAATTTTAATAAGAAAAATATGAAATTTTGGTTGTCTCCCGCAGGTTATCCAGAAATTTTAATTTGAATAGTCATACAAATAACTCATAAATGCCATGATGATGAAAAATATATCACTTATAACTTTAATAATTTCATGATTGAAGTGTGGGTATATCCTAAAATGGAGATGATGAAACTCACTGGACCTATGAAGTTGCGGCCCCTACCATTACCCAAAATTCTGCGTGTTTCCTTTTAAATTGTTACAGTGGATATGAAGTGTCGTTACAATTTACACGATCGATTTCATGGCGTATGAAAATTCATTCATTTTGTGATACCGTTTAGTTTTTTTCAAAAGACAATATTACATAATAAGAATATTAAGAATAAGAATTATAACTTTTATGAATATAGATGATATTAAGAACAAGGGAGCCACTGCAGTGGCGATAGTCCCTGTTAGGGTTTGCCACAACAAACAATAAGCAACACGTGGCCTTCATGCTGGTGAGACATCGCATGAGGCAGACGTCTGCTGCGAGTTCGATGCTTACAACAAACAATAAGCAACACGTGGCCTTCATACTGGTGAGACATCGCATGAGGCGGACGTGTGCTGCGAGTTCGATGCGAAAGCAGTTTGTGCATCTAACCCAGCTAGCGGTGGTTTAGTTCTCCCATAGCATTAAACCAGCTATCTAGGTTGAATCGAGTGCCCAAGTTTAATCAACGGAATGAATGAATTCCCACATCTCTTAACAACAACCTAATGCAAGCACTTAGAGCCGATTTGAAAAGATCAAGAAATTAGCAAATTTAGCAAATTCAGGTAATATCTTCAATGGCTACTCCATTTCGAAGATTTTTGCTTTTGGGCTTCCATTTCAGCCTGCAGCAACAAGGAAACTAATGTTAAGGTTTTATTTTTCATAATTGAAAGTTGGAAAAGTTTTATGTAGTAATTGAAATGTTTAGATTAGAATATTGTTTATGTAAACATTTTATGTTAATAAAAGTATTTTGTTTTATTCTATTGAAATGTTTATATTGAGATTTAAGTTTTACAGGTTTTTGATATATGATTTTTTAAATAGCATCAGAAGAAAAGACAAAGTGTATATTTGTAAAAATATAATATAAAAAAAATTAAGTAATTGAAGTTTATTAATTAACGAATCAGTATTAATTAGAATTTGTGATATGACTAGGATGGAGTCAATTCAATATTATATCGAGAGACTTCAAATTTTTTTTGCGGTTTTAAATATAATACATCCTTAACCATTAAACCAACCTATAATTATTTTAACACAATAATTAATTAATTAATTACTATAAAAAATGCAAAAGAAATATAATATTTCAAGTAAGGTTATGATATATATATTAAATAATTAACAGTGTTGTTAAGGAAAAGATTTCAAAAGAACACTAAAAAATATGCCTAAATTAATATGAAATGGATCGATATTGATCGCTATAGTCCCATTATTGTACTAATGTTTTTCAAAACGATTTTGAAAAGTGGTGAGGCTATATATATATAAGAGCTACTGTGAAGTAGAAACCAAAAATACATAGCGTGAGAGCCTCTCTAGTTTATTTAGTTACATACATAGCATACATTCCATATTTATATTTTCTTCTTTATAAGCTTATCCATCACTTAAAACTGCTGCCCGTCATGAAATAGCCTGTCCACACACAACCAGTAAAACAATAATGAATTAAATTCATCATTCACACAGGCATTGAATAACATTAGCACGAATGAATGAAAAATTTATAGAGCTACATTATACTGATAGCTGAACCGTGGCTTACTGGACTTAATCACACGACTTAACTATACTCGTCAATATTTAGTAGCGTTGATCGAATAACTTACGAGAACGACGTTGAATATCACAGCGGCGCGAGGGCTGGTGTACGTTGCAGGTATATGTAAATCTTTCCACAAATTTTATACTCTAAAAAATATTTGATTTGTTAAGAGGGTGAGGGACCCTACTCTTTGAACTTTATTACAAGGGACAATATAAAATATTTGTTAAGAGGGTGAGGGACCCTACTCTTTGAATTTTATTACAAGGGACCATATTTCTTTTTTGTGTGTAAATAAGCTTTTGTATTAATAGAGAGTAAATATGTTACAAAACTTCTGCTGTAGCAGATTTAAGGTTGCTTAAAAGCTATCCTGACTACTAGTAAGGGACACATTGGCAACTTAAAATATTAAACAGGCACACCACGCAGGGTGGCCAAGAAGTTACGGCATGACAAACAAAACTGATACCTCGATCTGAGTACATAGAAGCATAAACAAAAGAAGAGATTTGAGTACATAGCATCATGAACAAAAGAAGGGGCTTGGAAGCGACCGGCAAAAGGAGGACAGTGAAAGCAACCATCACCGGTGCGCTGACCCCTGCTTCGGCGGGTTGCCTGGAGGGATGCCAGAGGTCTCACCAGTGGTACCTTCGGTGCTTACCACGTTCCTCATGAGCTTGATTAGCACTGTTAGCTTTTTGTTGATGGTGTCTGCTTGCTGGTCCAGCGAGGAGAGCTTAAACTCTATGCTCTCCACCACACACATATGGTCATGTTCCATAGCGTCCATCTGGCATTTGAGGTTCCGCACCCGCTCTTCCTCTTCTTCCTGGGCTTCTAGGACTTTAGCCAGCAGAGTCTTCATTCGCCATGCTTCCGCTTGGGTTCGGACGAACTGGGTGGCCCGCGTGAAGGTGGTTCCCGGGTCTTGCAGCAAATTCACCTCCTTCCCCAGCTGCTGGTCGGAGACTTGGACTTCCTCCTCCTTCACACTGCTTTCCAGCTCATTCAGCTTGCGTTTGTTTCTCTGCGAGGTTCTAGTTTCATACATGTCTTTGGCTTGCTGGAGATCTTTTATAGCCGACTGGTTGCGGCAGCTTTCCCCCTTCATGGCGTAGTTTGTTGCCACGGAGATTACCAGCGCTAAGTTGGCAGCGGGAGAGAGCTTCACCTTGCAACACAATAAAACTATGCTTTCCTCTGCTGCCTGGGTAGTTGTTAAATCACTGATGACCGGAGAATGGTTCAAGGGTGGCATTGGATGGATGTGCCACTTGCCTGGCCGGTCGAAATTATTGCAACGTGAAGGGAAAATAGTAGGATCTCAGAATGATTGCTGGCGTTTATTGTCACCGACCCCTCCCTCATCCTCAGCCAGCCAGGTGTGCTGCGCCTTGCCTTATTTACGACGCTTGGTATCGAAGCAGATCATGGGGAGGTACATATCTTTTGGTCTGCATCCACTGACGGATATGCCTTGTGCCGATTGTCCTTCAGCTTCTGCCGTATTTAAGGTGGTGCGTTTAGTCAGCATGGCTGCTTACCGGAAATGTTAGATCCGTTGCCGTGCCTCCGCCGCTTTCTGTCAGAGTTATTTCCTTACGGGCAAGCTGCATGCATTTTCTCTTGAGGTCTGGGCAAGTGATATCTTTCCACCAGTTGTCCCATTGAGCATTGGGGTTCTCAATCCCGAAGTTTGCCAGGTGGTCCACCACCGTATTTCCCTTATGCCTGATCGCCTGAAAGGTAAGACCTTTCATTTTGTGGAGCAAATTGGCTATGTTTTCGGTTACCTAAGCTAAGCGCCAATGCTTTGTTACCCTGCTTGCTGGCATGCCACTGTAGATTTTTTTGGCCACTGTAATGGCTACCTTTGAGTCTCCCTCTATGACTACGTTGGAAATTCGGTTCAATCTCAGAATTCGTAAGCCTTTTTCCAGAGCTGCGAATTCCATCTCGTTGTTGGTGCCTTCTCCCAGGGCTTGACTGTAGATGTAGAGAATTTCCCCTGTGTGATTTCTGATGAACCCTCCTATGCCGGCTAGACCGGGGTTGCCCCTGGAGGCCCCATCGAAATTAAGCTTAAGGAAGCCTGTCGGGGGCTTGTGCCATCCATGTTGTCCTGTTCGCGGTTCTTGCTTATTGCTTACGGTTGGTGTGTTGTTCCCGTTCTCTAGCTTGAAGCTTTCCAGAATGCACTGGTCCCTGGGTGAGAGGTTTGTGTTGGGAGTTGTAGTACATTTTTCTAGGATTAATTCGTGGATATTTTCAGTTAAGGTAAGTTTAGAGAACTCTAAATTTCTTTGCTCATTTTGGAAGATACGCCTGTTCCTTTCCTTCCAAATGGTCCATGTTATGAAGCCTGGAATAATTTTCCATATGTTGTTTACTCTGAGATTGTTTGAGTAGTCGCATGGCCACTGTGTTATTGTGTTCTGGATAGAATTTTTGTCCCTGTTTATTTGTTGCATGATATTTTCTATCCAATTCCATATCTTGTCTGCCCATTCGCAAGAATTGAATAGGCGATTTATAGATTCTTCTGTTGTTCGGCAAAGAGGACATATAGAAGGACCTGAGAATCCTTTTTTCCGTAAGTTTTCCCAGGTGAGGGTTTTGCCTCGCATGAGGAGCCAGAGGAATGTCTTTATTTTAGGCCAAAAGAGGCCATCCCAAACCTTGATGCTCCAGGGCATGGTCTCCCCATGATCACTATGCTCCAGTTGCTCCCTAGCTTCTTTTAGGGTGAAGTTGCCGCTGCCCTTCATTCCCCATTTGAGCTTATACTTTTCTGTGGGTGTTCGGGTTTTTCTTTTGTTTAGGGTGCTTACGAGGCTCTGAATGTTGTCATTATCTGCTGTGGTTTTATTAGTGTTCGGGGGTTTCCAGGTTATCCACTCCTGCCCGTTGCTATCACGGCTCCAGTACTAACGAACTTTGAAATTGCCTCTGGTCTGAGGTTCCCTTTTGTAATTTTCCAAGTCTGGAGTTGCAAGGCGAGGTAGCTGCTACCAAGCGTCCTCCCAAAAGAATGTTGTTTCTCTGTTGTGGATTTCCCAGAAGCTGTGATCTTGAATTATACTTCTATTGCATCTGGCTATGTTCCAAATGGGAGATCCTTCTGGTACTTCCTGTAACCTAATTAGATCCCGTTCATTACAATTAGGGGTGTATTTCTCCTTCCAGTACCTCGCCCAAGGAAGGGTGGTTTCTTTAAGCTAGTGCCACCATAGCTTGGCTCCATAGGTCATGTTGGAGGTAAGAGGGTCTATTAAATTAAGGCCACCTGCTGATTTTGACTTGCATAAGTTATTCCAGGCCACCAAAGCCCATTTGTTTTTGTTCGAGTTGCCTTTCCATACGAATGATCTCTGGATGGTTCTTATCTTGTGAAGGACGCCTTGAGGGGCAGGCAGGATGGAAAGCATGTAATGAGGTATGGCTTGAAGGATTGCCTTGGTTAGGACTAGTCTGCCTGCAAAGTTGAGGGCTCTGTGCGTCCAGAGTCTACATTTGTTCTCCAATTTTGCCAGAGTTCTTCCCAATGATGCTTTTGCCAGGGCTTTGACGTTAGTGGGGCTCCTAGGTATTTTGAGGGTAAATTACCCCATTTAAAACCAAGAATGTTTGAAATATGCTTCTGGATTGCTAGGTGAGTATTAACGAAAAAATTTGTAGATTTAGCATGATTGATTTCCATACCTGAAGCTTTGCTGAATAGATTTAGGATGGTTTTGAAAGCCATGGCCTCTTTCACTGTGGGGGTACCGTGTAGCATTGTGTCATCCACGAACTGCTGGTGCATTGTGGCCAGGATAGATTGCAGAGGATGAAGTCCTCTAAGATTGCCTTCTTCTTTTGCTTTGAGGATGAGTCGACTTAGGCCTTCCATAAGGATCACAAAGAGGAAAGGTGAGAGAGGGTCTCCCTGCCTGATGCCCCTGGTGGGGGAGAAGGGTTCTGAGGGTGATTCGTTGACTAAAATGGAGAAAGTGGAGGATTTGATTAAAGCCAAAATCCATTTGATCCATTGATGGTCAAAGCCAAATGCTGAGAGAACAGCTTCTAGATATTTCCAATTTACCTTGTCAAATGCTTTGGAGAGATCCAGTTGCATTAACATCCCTGCTTTTTTCCTGGTCTGGAGAGTATGCACCATTTCTTGTGCTAAGAGGATGTTGTCCAGAATTTGTCTACCCTCCACGTATCCGGACTATTCTTCCGAGATGAGATTGGGTAGAATGGGCTTAAGTCGGTTTGCTATAACCTTGGAGATGATCTTGTAGATCACATTGCAAAGTGCGATGGGCTTGAACTTCTCAGGAGTGTGGGCGTTCTCTTCCTTTGGGACTAGGGCCAAGAAGATGGAGTTGAGCGATTTGAGAATGGTGCTAGAGCATCTTGAATCTTCAACCACTTCCTAGATCTCTGTTTTGATGGTTGGCCAGCGTGCTTTATAGAAGTTAATGGTGAAGCCGTCTGGCCTAGGGGCTTTGTCATTTGGCATGCTTTTTACGACTTCCTCCACTTCCTCCATTGAGATTTGTTGACACCTAATCCGAAACGGATGGGTGAACTGGACAGTCATTAAGAAGATGAACTGATCCGTCATGTTTGTGTATATAAATGTGTGTTAGCTAATGAATAATATATTAGTTTTTCTCCCGCTCATTCTGGAGTTACCCTGGCCTGACATGGTATCAGAGCACAAGTCCCAGAAATAGTTGTAACTCCTGCTGTCCTGAGAGATGGTTAGTCCTGAGCGCTACTCTGACATTCACTGCACTATAAGCATTTTTTCATTCATCGCACGCTGCCTGAGGGAGGTCAGAGCATTTCAATTCGAATAATAGCGCTGTCTGCTGCCCCTTTTGTTACGCCGCACCTGTTACGTTGAGCCTTCTCACCTGGACAAGGTATGTAACTTTTGAAACCTGCGATGAGAACCTGCGTGTGGTCAATGGTTGAAACCTATGTATGGTATTCATTTTTTTTATTTTGCGCGTTCCAAGCTCTACCTGTCCAATGATTTTGGCATTGAAAGGCTGTTCTAATATCTGAACTCGATTCTTATTTCCCCAAACAAATGTTTATAGAAGAACACATCCCTTGGTGATGTAGACGAGCTGATCGACATGCCATTCCCATTTGAGCTTGCATTTCCCACTCTCCCATCTCAACCATGTTTTGACTCCCAGCTCTTCCAGCCATTCTTCAGCTACGTTATTTTCCACGTGGATGTGGTATAGCTCCTCCACTGGCCTTTTTTATCCGGGCGGTTATCGCTGTGGGGATTCTTCTGGCTCCGAATTGAGAAGGAAGGGGAGCAGCCTGACGTGTTCGAACCCTCGCTGGTGCCTCCACGCAGGAACGAACTGCGGACCTTCAATTCCGAAATGAGTTTCCTTATGTTGGTTGTGATCTTTTCCTTAAGAATGACGACGCTGCCGCGCTCTTTAAGCAGTTCGTAGGTTGTTTCTTCCAGCTCTTCATTCGCCCTCGAGACGGAAAGGAAGACTTTCGTTGGTGCACCACTGAAGCATGGAACACATTTTCAGATAATTTGGGACAGGCGATCATATTTACCACATATTTCTTTCCTGGCATTTCATGAGTGAAGGAGAATGCAAGTTGAAATGTATGCATGTAGGTTCACTTTTCTAAGCATAAGAATGTGTGTGTGTTAACAGAGCTGATGTTATTGGGACCAATATCGTTGATATTGTCTCTATCTTCAAGAGGGATATCTGATATCTGTGTGAAATCATCACTATACAGTAGCCTATTTTATCTTTGTTCCAAGAAAGATTATGAAAGTGATAAACCACTCATCAGTGAGCTGTGTTTACACTCCAAAATGTTTAAAGTGAAGCGCTCAAACATTTTTTTTGCGGTGATACATGTAGCAAAATTTTGAATATGGTGATATATATGGTGATATAAAGCAGAGATATATATTATATATGGTGATTTTTGCAGAGATATATATATGGTGATATATGTAGCAGAATTTTAAATGATTTCTTTTTTCTCCATATCAAAATCATTTTTTTAAAGCAGCATAAGTTTTTTTAAGAGAATTTTTTTTTTTCACCATCAGAAGCATTAATATATCAGCAAGAGTTTTTTTATATCAGCAGAAGTAACCTTTTACAGAATGCATTCAATCATCTCTATGATAGGAATAGTTCTCACTGGCAAGGAGAACTATCCTGACTGGTCCCGGATGGTACAACACACC
>APFE030842793.1:64797-84368 GCA_000404065.3 Pinus taeda | reverse complement strand
CCCCCACTGAGGAGGTTTTGATAAAATTAATGGAACAAGATTTATTTTCTATATGAGTTTAATATCTACTACTGAATTGCACTTTTGTACTCTTAGTGGATGTTAAGTGATTTGAAGATAGATCTATATTGCTGCAGCTCATGAGTAGGATGTATTACAAATGGTACTTTTATCTCATAATGCTTTTTACTTATGTGTCAAGCAATAAATCATTTTCAGTTATTTATACATGAAAGTTTGAATGTTAAGTTATCATTATTGCACTTTTACATGGTGATGACTTACTCTTTATGCTGAATATGTGAATAACTCTTATGCGATATATTTTTCATATTGTTTCGGATAACTTCTTATCTGAAACAATCAATTTTAAATCTATTATTTTCTTATGGTGATTGAATTATCTTTATTACTGATCACTTTTAGAAATTATTTTAGATCACATAAGTAAACGTTACTCCCGGGATAGTTTTAGAGTTAGATGTTTTCCTTGATTATGATAGATTGCATATGATAGTTAGAAGATAGATTAGATTTAGAACAAGTATTCACCCCATAAAACCCCAAAAAGGAAAAACATCATCCCGTTAGCACACACATCATAAATATATTGGGAAACTGGTCCCATCATCCCTAGTCAGAGCCACTATTCCAAACGGAAAAGGAGTTGCATTAAGGTTCGGACCAGGTGGTTACCCCCATTGTTGAAGAACCAATTTTTCGAGCCTTCAATAGTAGCATAAAATATTTTATGGTTATCTTTTTTTATTTCATAACGCAAATACTTGTAGTCATCTTCCATATTATTATTGCAAAGAAAAGTCCCATATAAGTTAGAAAATGAAGAAAGTTGTGGTCTTATATTATATGCTCAAAAGCAAAAGGATAAGTGGTATGTTGATAGTGGTTTTTCAAGGAATATGACAAGTGATCAAAGTAATTTTATTGGAATTAAAGAAATAACAAAGGTAAATTAAGTTTTAGAAACAATGCATCCACAAAAATCATTGGAAAAGGAACCTCAAACATCGATGAAGGAAAAAATAAAGTACAAGAAGCCTTGTGTATTGAAGGATTGAAGCACAATCTCTTGAGTGTCAGTTAAATTTGTGATCAAGGATTTGAAGTCATATTCATCTCCATGTAATGTAAAATCCAAAATCTAAAAACAAGTAAAGTGGTAGCCAAATCCATTAGACAATTTGAGAATTATACATTCTATATGAATCAAGGACCAAAAGAAACTGTGATAAAGAAGACAAGATTGCATCCCATTGTCTTCAAATTAATTTTGATGAAGAAGAAGCCAAAGTTGTTCAAAATATCAAAAGAGAAACTAACAAGTTCAAAGGTAAGCTCCCTTTCAAAAGTTTTGAATGTGGAAGAATTGGTCATTATGCATCTAAATGTCCTGATGCCAAGATGAATTAAAGTGATGATGAATTGAAATTCAAATGTAAGTATAAAAAGAAGAAGAAAATAGGAAGGAATATTTATTTTATTTTTTACTCAAAGGAACAAATTGATTTGATAGTAGTGCAAGCACAACCAATGAAGAAAGGAATGAAATAATATTCATAGCTAAGGTTGAAGAACCTGAAGTAGAAGTGGATATTAAAGGGGAACTTAGAAGTGTATTTAAGGAAATAAAGATTCTTAGGAAAAGAGAAATTTAATTGATGCAGCGATTTTCCTTTGAGATAACATAAGGTCAATTGGTTATGATAAATAATCTATAATGTTTTGTTGATTTTAATGATTTGGATGACCAGTGAACTGTTTATAAACACGTGCTTTAAACTTAGAAAGATTCTTAAAAATAAAAGGTTGTTCTTTACATACACATGGTTATTTTGATTTTAGGTGGATGGATGAGAAGAATGTGTATAAGTCTAACTGATTAATATTCAAACTAAGTATTTAATCATTTATAAGCATAAATCAAGAAAACAATGTTTCCTTGATCAACATAATATAATTAAACTATTAGAGAAATCTAGTGCCATTTAAGTTTAAAGAGGAATTCACAATAACAGATAGTTCTGCAAATTAATCTCTTATTTAAATTACAACATCACAGCAGATTCAAAATGAAACTGATATTCAATTAAATTTTAAATCGGATGACTGTAAAAAAATTAATTCATATGAAGAAGACTTAATTAAAAACTAAACGAAAACAACTCACTGAAAGACATACCATATGAGGCAGATCCAGAATCTTTTATTTTCTCAAAAATGCTCTAGATTAGTACAAATCTGTGTTATAACTGGTTCAAGGGTTCTGTTAGCGTTTGAAATTTCACCTCAGGCTCAGAAAGGCAAATCTCAAAGCTACATCAAACCATTCAGCCTCGTAGCTAGCCCTACGGGGCAGGAGAAGGCTCTCTTCGGTCTCTCTCGGAAAATCTTCAATTAGGGAGATGACCAACAAAGTAACACTGATATTAGGCTAGTAAACTGATTAAAGAGGTTGATTTTGGGGTTTTTGCGTTTTTGGTGGCAAATTGAGGAGAGGGCAAATTTGGTTGTGGGGATGGGACACAGTTTCTGTAGGGGAGTCTTTGGGGCGAGGTAGGAGACCGTGCTAATGTCTTTGACTGAAGTGAATGTTCAGGAATGATAGAGAGAAGGCTAAAGAGAGGAAAAAATGAATTTGAATTCACTTTAGACAGTAGAAAACATTAAAATTAAACAAATTTAAAAGCAGAGCATGGCAAGTATGAATTCTTACTTTATCACTCCATTTGTTTAATATGCAGAAGTATAGAAGGAAAATGAAACACATAACAAAGCTTACAATGACTGAAGAAACACACCATCAACACATGAGTCCACAAGAATCCCAAAGATGACTGCAAAACGCTGGTCTTCGTTGCCAAAAATTGCAGAGATACAAGGGATAATACAATGAGCTACTGCTCTCTCAAGAGTCCAACCTTCCAACCTCTGAAAATGATTAAGAAAATACATAATATAGGCAAGCCAACATCTTCCCTTGCCTCTAGGGGTCGAGCTCATTATCCTAGGAGCAGTTTCAACCACTTCTAAACTTAGCACTAAAAACTAGGCAGTCAAAACAACTTGCCTCTATAAACTTGGAAATCAGTTCATACATTCAATTTTTACCCTTTACATGAATGAATCTTCTAGAAGTGTTAAAAAATAGTAAAAGTGTCTTAGATTTTCCATATTTACATCAAGTATAATCATCTTTCACCCCAAAAAGTCAAACTGGAGCCAAACTGCGTTTTCTGGGCTGAACTGGTCAAATCTGGCAAAATTTCCTCAACGGGTCGCACACTTTTGCAGCTCTGTTTGGAGGCCTTCCCGGTGTCCGAATTGAGAAAAAGTGGGCTTGTTGGAAAGGTCTGTGAATATACTTTCCAACCCAACTAGAATTTTTGAATTTGGAGGTTATTGGCCCTATCAAAACGTAATTCTCCCAAGACGGGTTTCTGCAACTCAAAAAAGGGGCAGAAAGTCAAAATTTTCATGTATTTTGACCTTCTTGGGGCCCAAAACTTGATGAAATTTCTTAATAATGGATGAGCAAGTGTAAATTTTCATGAAAAATCCAGAAATGCTGAGTTTTTGTAAAATGGAGTTGCCGGGACAAAGGGTCTCACCGGGGGTGAGACCCATTGAGAAGCCAGAACCTGTAATTGGCATAAAAAATTCACAAATGACAAAATTTTCTCCAAATTTCTTGAAATTTGGGCTGGGAGTCCCCAATAAAGTACCATGCTCATTAAAAGAGGCTTTGGCCAAAATTTGGAGTGGATCAGGCGTTTTCCTTCGTTTTTGTGCTTTGGCCAACCGTCCTTGGAGCACCTTCGTTCTCGCCAGTATTTTTGACATTTCTTTAAAACCATGGCACCTGTGAAAAAATTGAAGGAGGCTTTTCTTCCTTGGCATGTTTTGGACAAAAACCTCTCTCATTTTTGAAAAAATCATCTTTTATTGCTCTGGAACAACATTTGAGTGCGACTTGTCCTGATGTGTGAAACAAGGAATTTTGTCGAAATGAAGCGAAATGAAGGGGATAAGGGGCTTCTAAATTCTTGGGGAAATTTTTGGAAGTATGGAGGGATGTTTTTTTAGGAAGTAGGGGAAAGTGAATCTCAGAGATTGAGTGAGGGGAAGGGGTCCAAAAGGGCAAAACACAGGCCCAACCTAGAAAATTGCCAAGTTGTAGCTAGAAACTAGGGTTTGTGCGAAAATGAGGAATTTGGGGAATCTCAGTGATGGGAAGCATTTGGTAAGGTACTTTAAGGATAGGGGAAGGTGTATGAATATCAGGAAACAAGTTTTGCCGATGATTTGACTGTCCAAGAGAAATTGCCTTCAAAACCCTAGGAGAGGGAAATGACCTTGCCTGGGCACAACTGAAGCATGAACAAGGTGTAAAATGACTCATTAGACCCTGAGATGATAATGAAAACCCTATGAATGATGATAGAATCAGCTGAATAGTGACATAGGTTGGAATTTGGGCAACTTTAGAAGGAGTTAAAGCAAACCCTAGACCTAATGCCTAGTGACCAAATTTTGCTTGTAAACTCTTTGAAATGACAAAATTTGACCTTGACACTTCAAAATCACTTTGTAAGAGAATATTTGATCACTGGAGGAAGGCTGGAAAGACTGACACTAACATTGGCTCCAATGGGGATGGTAGCTCCTTGGAGGTGCCAAGAACCGCAGAACTTTGGGAGAGCAGACCAATGCTTTCAACCATTGGGCGATGGAGTCATTATTTCGGATAGCACAAAACTCTGACACATTTATTGAATGAAAAATGACTGAAAACTGACTGAAACTTGACTCAAACCGAACGATGGAACTGAAATAACTTGAACTCACAACAGACACACAAATGACTTGACTGAAAAACAAGACTTTACAAAGTTTTTAGAAAAAAAAGGCAGCAATCCATCAAGATTTGGAATCATGATGACAACCACCTGCATACTAATGAAATATGTACAAATCATGTGTAATGAGATTTCCAATGTAACCAATCGAGTAGATGGCTACATACCAAATTTCTGCTCTCACTTTTCTCGAGCAGGTGGAACGATGTACATGTAGACAACTTACAATAACCACTGAAACCAAGGCTTATGATAACGAACCAGACAACATTTATCTTCTCTAGTGCTTGCAAAAGGATGCCAAAGGGATCTTGATAATCCTGAAGCACTATCTTGTCTTGAGATCCAGTAGCAAAAATACAAGTATTCCCTTCATTCTGATCTGAAAGAACAATTGATTTCCAAGGGATAGGAATGCACCGAGAAGTATGTGCTTCTGCCATCTGAATGCTAGCTATAGGTTCCTTGACCATGAGAAATCCTGGCATATTGTCTCTCTCAAGCTCATACTCCTCATCTTCATGGTCTAGGTCATTCTTAAACAAAAAACAATCTTCAAGATTATCAAACATGACAGCCTTATCATCTTTGTGAAAGAAAATATTATCTGTTTGCTGATCTATAAAACTGATTACAAGACCGTCATCATTTTCAAAAGAGGAAGAAGTTTCACCAACACTTTCCTGACTATGTGTGCACTGCAAATCTACTGTAGCTTCAACTGAAACATGAACTTTCAAGAGTTGATCTATTTCATCTTCAGACAAAGGAGACAATAGCTTTTGTTTTCTTTTGCTCAAACAGTGATTGTCTTCATATGACATGGCAATCAAATTATCACTTACCACTGAGTTATCAAAAGAATATTTCTCACTTACCTGAACAAAGATCCCATCTTGTTGTCCATTAAATGACCAGATTACCTCCTCATGAAGGCTTTGGTCAATAACTTTGTCTTCTTCATTCCAGATGATCTCAACAATAGAGTTCTCTTTGATGGGCTTCAACATAAGATATGCTTGGTCATCACAATTTGAATGTAGATCTAAAACAGCTGACTGGTCATTATCAAAATCTGCAAATGAAACTTGAGTTCTTGGCATGTTGTCTTCTTCTATGGGTGGATCTGAAAGAACATTCTCCCTTTCACCATTTTCAGCCATGTGGCCATCTTCAACCTGCTGATCTTGATTCTGCTGCAAATTTTCATGATCGTCTCTATGCTGCTGAAATGGATTTTCATATAGGGCTTCCATGATCTCATTATCCATGAAATTATCATCTTCGTAATATTTCTCAAGGCTTTCAATAAAACTATATGCATGCTTGCAACAGTCTTGAACAAAGTTTAATGATGGATAAGAGTCTTGTATCTTTCAATGAACATAGCATGAAAATCCTTTAAACAGTAAATACAAGCAGGCGGCAAACTTTCATACCATGATTGGGCTTTACCTTCCAGAGTGGCCAAGAATATCTTCATCAAGCAATCTTCAGGAAAATCAACCCTCAACTTGCGAATATGCATGTGAAATCTAACCAGATCTAGAGCAGCGTCCTTCCTACCATCATCTTTAAATGTAGGCAAATTCCTTGACCAATCTACCTTTGGAATTTTATTTGGAAAACTAGGGATGTGATCTCGGCTCAAGGGAGCATATCTTCTTGTGATTTGGTCCATCATGAAATGCTCAAAGCTACTGATCTCTCTGCAGTGGAGTCACCATGAAGCACAGGTCGTTGGATTCTTCATGAAAGGAGTCGCCAGGTGAATGATTTCAGCCTGTGAAAACTCTCAACTAATCATCCAAAAGTTCAGAGTTTACAAATGTACTGGGGTAAAATGCAATCGAAGTGGCCGTATTCACAAGCTCATGGAGATTGACTGAGGCAACGCTTATCTACTTGCGCTTATGCAAAGCAAAAGCGTTTCGAAGGCTACTTGACATATCTTCAGACTCCGTCTAAGAATTATGAAACAAACACATCAATACACAACCAAGTTTGTTCTTCCCAATATGGTCGCCAATATGTTAGCGCTTGAAATTTCACCTCAGGCTGAAAAAGGTAAACTTCAAGACAACATCAAACCACTTAGCCTCGTAGCTAGCCCTACGGGGCAGGAGAGGGCTCTCTCCGGTCTATCTCGGAAAGATATTCAATGGGGGAGATAACCAATAAAGAAACACTGATTTTAGGCTAGTAAACTGATAAAAAGGTTTGATTTGGGATTTTTAGGGTTTTGGTGGAAAATTGGGGAAAGGGCAAATTTGGCTGTGGGGATGGGACACAATTTCTGCAGGGGACTCTTTGGGGCGAGGTAGGAGACCATGCTGATGTCTTTGACTGAAGTGAATGGTCAATAATGATGGTGAGAAGCTAAGGAGAGCAAGCAAGCACTTTGAATTCTCCTTAAACAGCTGAAAACATTGATATTAAGCAAACTTAAAGGCAGAGCATAGCAACCATGAATTCTTACTTTATCACTTCATTTGTTTAATATGAAGAAGTATAGAAGGAAAATGAAACACATAACAAATCTTACAATGACTGAAGAAACACACCATCAACACATGAGTCCACAAGAATCCCAAAGATGACTGCAATGCCCTGGTCTTCCTTGCCAAAAATTGTAGAGATACAAGAGATAATACAATGAGCTACTGCTCTCTCAAGAGTCCAACCTTCCAACCTCTGAAAATGATTAAAAAAATACATAATATAGGCAAGCCAACCTCTTCCCTTTCCTCTAGGGGTCGAGGTCATTATCCTAGGAGCAGTTTCAACCACTTCTAAACTTAGCACTAAAAACTAGGCAGTCAAAACAACTTGCCTCTATAAACTTGGAAATCAGTTCATACATTCAATTTTTACCCTTTACATGAATGAATCTTCTAGAAGAGATAAATAAGTGTCAAAATATCATAAAATTACTTCATTTATATCAAGGAGGATAAAAATTCACTCCAAAAAGTCAAACCTAGTCAAAACTGCCTTTTGCTGAGTTGTAGGCACAATTTCTGTGAAAATTGCCCAAGAGGTCGCACACTGATTTTGAAGAGGTCGCGCACATTTGGGGCAGCTTTTGAGGCACTTAAAGGTGCCCAAATGAGGCAAAAGTGGGCTTGTTGGAACGGTCTGGATGTCTACTTTCCAACCCAAGTGGCATTTCTGAATTTGGTGTCTATTTGCCCCTCCAAATTTGCAATCTCCCAAGACTGCTTCCTGTGTGTCAAAAAGGTGGCAGAAAGTCATTTTTTGCTTGTTTTTTGACCTTCTAGAGGCTCAAAACTTGGTGAAATTTCTTGATCTTCACTGAGCAAGTGTATTTTTTCATGAAAAATCCAAAAATGCAAACTTTTCCTGAAATAGACCTCCCAATCCGTGCGCGACCTCTTGGTGAAGAAAACCTGTGTGTGGCACAAAAAATTCACAATTGACAAAATTTTCTCCAAATTTCTTGAAATTTGGGTTGGGAGTCCCCAATAAAGTACCATGCTCATTCAAATAGGCTTTGGCCAAAATTTGGAGTGGATTGGGCCTTTTCCATCATTTTAGTGCCTTGGCCAACCTCCTTGGATCTGGCGATTGTAATTTTGACATTTATCTAAAACCATCACACCTGTGAAAAAAATGAAGGAGGGTTTTATTCTTTGGAATGTTTTGGAAAATAACCTCTCTCAGTTTTCCCAAATTCATCTTTTATTGCTCTGAAACACCATTTGAGTGAAACTTATCCCGATGTGTGAAATAAGGAATTTTGTCGAAATGAAGCAAAATGAAGGGGATAAGGGGCTTCTAAATTCTTGGGGAAATTTTTGGAAGTAGGGAGGGATGTTAGGAAGCAGGGGAAAGTGGAATCTCAGGGATTGAGTGAGGGGAAGGGGTCCAAAAGCGAAAAACACAGGCCCAACCTAGAAAATTGCCAGGTTGTAGCTAGAAACTAGGGTTTGTCCGAAAATGAGGAATTTGGGGAATCGCAGTGATGGGAAGCATTTGGTAAGGTACTTTAAGGATAGGGGAAGGTGTATGAACATCAGGAAACAATTTTTGCCGATGATTTGACCGTCCAAGAGAAACTGCTTTCAAAACCCTAAGAGAGGGAACTGACCTTACCTAGGCGCAACTGAAGCATGAACAAGATATAAAATGACTCATTAGACATTGACATGATAATGAAAACCCTATGAATGATGATAGAATCAGCTGAATAGTGACATAGATTGACATTTGGGCAACTTTGAAAAGAGTGAGAGCAAACCCTAGACCTAATGCCTAGTGACCAATTTTTGCTTGAAGACTCACTGAAATGACAAAATTTGACCTTGACACTTCAAAATCACTTTGTAAGAGCATATTTGATCACTGGAGGAAGGCTGGAAAGACTGAAACTAACAGGTTCCACGTGGATCTATAAGGTGAAGAGAGAAGCATATGGGAGTGTTGAGAAGCATAAGGCCATATTTGTGGCCAAGGGGTTCTCTCAGGTGGAGGGAATTGATTATGAGGATACCTTTTCTCTAGTAGCAAGGTACTCTTCAATCATATCTATTCTAGCGCTTTCAGTGTAGATGGGATGGAAGATACATTAGATGGATGTGAAGACAACCTTCCTCAACATAGTGATTGAGGAAGAGGTGTACATTGAGCAGCTGGAAGGATTTCATACCTTCAAGAGAGATTCGCATGTGTGCAGACTCAAACGAACATTGTATGGATTGAAACAAGCACCTCGTGCTTGGTACACCAAGATCAACAGTTATTTCACCAGGTTGGGCTTCACCAAAAGTGAATAAGATAAAAACCTTTACCATTTTTTTGTTGAAGATAAATTATTGACTATAGTATTATATGTCGATGATTTAGTTCTAACAGGTGAAGAGAAGCTGGTAAAATCTTGCAAAGAGGATCTTGAAAGAGAATTTGAGATGAAGGACTTGGGGCTCATGCATTATTTCCTTGGTATGGAAGTATGGAAAGGAGATGAGGAATTTTTTGTCTCTTAGGGAAAGTATTCCAATGAGATATTGAAGAAATTCCACATGGAGAGCAGCAAACCCATGGAAACTCCTCTAGCAGGGCATTGGAGGAAGGAAGATGCTACTTCAAGCAAAGTAGTGGAGGCTACCATTTCTAGTTAGCTTGTGGGTTCACTTATGTACTTGGTGAACACATGACCAGACATGTGTTTTGCATTTAACCAACTTAGTAAAGGAATGGTTAAGCCAGCCAAACTGTATTGGAAGGCAACTAAAGATGTGTTGAGATACCTCAGAGGCACCACTCAGTTTGGTCTTTGGTACAAATAGACAAAGGGAGTGAAGCTTCAAGGCTTCACAGATTCATATTGGGTAGGGAGTCCATCAGACAAGAAGAGAACATTAGGGGGAATCTTAAGTATTGTGTTAGCAATAGTTTCTTGGTACAGAAGGAAGCAAAGATTAGTTTCACTCAGTTCAGTAGAAGCATAGTACATGGTTGCTAGTCAAACATCTTGCGATGTTATTTGGATGAGGCAGATCCTTGTTGAGTTATTTGGTTAGAAGATTGATCCTACAGTGATTTACTATGACAACCAGAGTTGTATCAAATTCTATGAGAATCTCGTTTCTCATGATCAATCCAAACATATCGACATTTGGTATTGCCATCTACGAGATTGTGTGCAGAGGAAAATCATGTTGTTGGAGTACATTGCTACAAAGGAACATGATGCATGCATCTTGACTAAGGAACTATCAAGAGGATATTTTGAGTTTCATAGAGGCCGGATTAGGGTATTTGATAATCCATTTTTTATTGAGAGGGAGTGTTGAAAATGCAACAAGAAAAATCTTGATTTAATTTTCCATTGAATTAAATTAGGATAAAAGTTGTAATTCCACATCACAAGACAACTTGTATGAGTTAACTAAGTTAATTTGACTTAGTTGGTTCAATTAATTCGATTTTAAGTTCTAACTTGAGTCATGTAGAGTATATCCTACTTTAGAGGAGCCCTAGTTGAGTTTATTTTGAGTTGTAATTAATTAATTAATTCAGTTTAGTTGAGTTAAAGTCAGTTAAACTAGTTCCAACTGATGGAGGAACTAGCAAGAGTTCTAACAGTGGGGTGTTGCTTCATGTGTTCAAGCATTTAATTGATAATTCCCAAGGAAACAACACAAGGAAATAGGGACATGGGCAAGCAAAAAATTGGTTAAGTATTGGCCAAGGGTTGTCTAGGAAGGTGTGAGACAGATAGAGATAATGCACAGGTTGCTCGGGCTTGAGTAAAGCATTTTAATCTTCTCCTATTTTCTGACTAATTCAATACATAGATAGAAGGGGTTTTTAATTGTGGATTTCCCCAGGAAATCATTGTGTAATGTGCTGATTTAATTCTTTCTCTTGTATACTTCGTGATTTATCTATCAATTAATTGTTTCCGCTGATGAGTAGAATAGATTCAAGTATTTTGTTTTATAAAATTACATAAGCAGTTTGTACCTACAAAGAATTTCTACACAATTTAATGGAGCTAAAAAAACCAATACCTTAGAGTTTATTAAATCACCAGAGTAGGATAGTGTCTACATTTTTCTACACCACAATAACTCTATGAAAATCAACGACTGTAGCTTGTAAAATAGCCCAATTTGAGCTCCTATTACAAGTTCATTGAAGGAGGCAGAGTGATCCCCTAGAAATTTGCAGTCTCTCTCTTCTTTGAACTTGAAGCAGAAAGAGGAAGGACACATAGATGGATGAATATTGCCAAATCTAAGAAAGTGGAAGATGTGGGCGATATAGAATAAAAGCTCTTAGAAATGGGCAAGGAGTTGAATGAGTTAAGGCATAGAGAGTACACAATGAGAACTAGTTGTAGGTATAAAGCACATGGTTGAGGAAGAAATTGTAAGAGAAGGAAACCCAATTGGCTACAATGGTAAGCCTCTCCATGGAGGCACTTCAATGAAAACTACCATCCAAACCATATGCACTTTTCCTCAAAGACTAATGGATGTAGTTCCAGATTAAGACATTATCTTAAAAAGGGTACATGCCATTCCATGACTATAGGTAGTTCATTGAGTTGTGTGACAAGGGTAGCATTGAAGACAAAGCCAAATTAGTTGAATTCTACCTGCACAACCTCACCTTAACTAACATGAATGTTTGGGATCACAATGCAAACATGGGAGACTTGTAGTTGATGGCCTTTGCATCCTGGAAGAGTAATGAGGAAGCCAAAGCTAAGGAAGTGAAGAGAGTATTGGTAAAGGAAGAAAGAGAACCCATCTACATCAGGGCAAAGTCGACAATTTCCATGGTTGTAATCAGTAATCACATCATCATTTCCAATGATGCTAAGATTTCACCTAGATAGCTTGCAACCGAAGAGTAGAGAGCTAAAAAACATGTCAGAGAAGATGGAATACCCTGCCAGATAGTTTCTAGATCATCGAGTATCACTCTCCTGAGAGATTGAGGAATGCATTGGATGGAACATCTATGTACAAAAAGGCCACGCAAATATTGAAGATCAACTGGATTGGACTTAATCTCAATCCACCTTTGTTGTTGGGTTTATAGGAATCAAGGAAGGAATAAGAGGAAAGGAAGCAGTGGGAAGACATAGATAAAAATGCAAGATTCTATCCTCGGGAAGACAAACCATGTACAGAAGCTTGGAATGTCAGAAAGGCCACCAGGGTCATGAAGGACATGGAAATAAATGACTAGGTTGCTTAGAGGATGAGCAATAGTTTCAGTAGGGAGTGATGATGAGGCTCATCAATAGGTATATTATATGGGTCACAATGCCATCCTCCAAATTATTAAATTATATTTTCTCACATTTATCTACAAATTTTGTTATATTATGCTGGGTGTGAGGAGTAAAGATGTGTTACTATGTCATGTGGCCTAATGTATGTTAAATGTAGGAATTGGAGCAATTTTGAGTTGATTTGAGTGCAAGAACTTAGAGTAGACAAGAAAGAGAGATTCTAGGAGGTGGTCTACCTCCTTAATTCCTCAAATTAGTCAAAATCACCCACTCTATCTCATAACCTCATTGTCATTGGCATCCAAGAAGGTCAAATTCATTGGCACCCGAGCGAGTGCAAGTTAAGGAAGAGTTAGATAATCTATTCTCGAGTTAGGAAGTCAAATATCCCTATTTTATAGGGAGTTGTTGGTGGATCCACTTTTTTATAAAGCTAAGAGACTCATTAGGGTTCGAAGTTTTATTGTAGCCAAGAGGCCATTAAGCTAAAGCACATTTGGCTGTTACTTTTTATGATGTATTTGACACTTTTTGAATGATAATGAGAAGTTCAGTTTTGATCCACTGAGTTGACATAGAGGGTTGAAGCTCTTGGGTTAGGGCCTAACCCTAGTAGCAAAAGTTCCTCTCTTGTATCTATATTCTTAGTCTAGAATGTTGATTAATTGCTGAATTTTATTCATGTTTCTTTTAGCTTAGAATATTGATTAAGCGGTTTCTTATTTATGTTTCCATTAGCTTAGAGGGTGGATTAGTTGATGTAGTTTAGTAGAGTAAAATCCATAAAAAGTCCTATGACAGTGACCCCTATCTCATCTCCCTCATGGGATCATGATTAGAGGATCCCACTCTCACAACCAAAAAACGTTTGATTTCTTGTTCATTGCATAGATCAAGTTTTAGCATTAGTTAGGTAGTTGTTTATGATTTCTTGGAAATATTTACATCTATTGTTTTTCTTCTCATGATTTTTGTATCTTAGAAGGTGGTTCATCTCATAGATCAATTTCTTAGCAGTAGTAGATCAAATTTTCCAAATTCAATTAATCTTTTCCACATTAACATGTAATAATTTGCAAAGGAAAAGAGAAACAGGTGCAGGTGTTATTACATGGTTGTTGATCAATAGGAAAGGAACCCATTTCACCAAATCCATTTAGGCATTATCTACCTTATGTTGATGCATGCTAACCCATGTTCTAAATCTCTGTTTTTCAGTCATCGTGAGCAAGCCATCTTAGCTCAAATTATGCCTTCTTAAAGTATTGGGCTTGGCTAAGGGTGATGATCACCTTCCCCACACTATCCACAACTTTTATACACCCTTCCAACACTTTATCACACCCTTCTTACCCTCCAAAACCTCTTAGCCAACTTCCTGTAGCATTTCAGGACATCCTCTAGCAGTGCAAACATCATGTAGCAACATCTTGTAGCTCACCTGTAGCAACCTGTTTTGACCTCGTTATGACTTGCAATGATATCCTAGCCTATCTTAGGAATAGTTTAACCCCTCACCTTGGAATCCATGACCAGAAGTTCCACCTAGACCAGTCCTTTCAATCCTTTTTCCTTCCTGCAAGATTAGATAGCATTAGTTCTTTCATTTCCAAATTTAGCAATTAGAACTTCATTTACTTTGCAAGAAACCCTGATAGCTAGATTATTGAGTGAAATTTAGCATAGTTTCCTTTCCACAAATTAGCATAATATTTGTGTCATTTTATAGCCTTTACAAGTTGGCAAATTTCATTTCTTGAGTTAAAAAGAATTTACTTTCTCTACAGTAGGACTAGCCTTTACATTCTTATTTCAATAGTTAGACTCCTTTCAGTTCAATATAGGAATGGTTTGGAACCCTAATGATCAAGTTCCCCAGTTGAGGGTGACATGAGTAGGATGATGCATCTACTGTGTATATAACATTGTCAAATCTAAGTTTGTAAGAAAACCCGGGTTGATAAAGTAGAGTTGGTAGCTTTGGGAGTTGCAACATTGTTTTTGCAATAATGAGGCTCATCAGGTGCTGCAAACACTGCTATTGTACGAGACCCAAAACTTGGGGTGGGCGGTGCTGAAGAATTGGCTACAACTATGGAAGAAGCTTTAGGAGAAATTGACCCTTGTAGCAATGGGTAGATGTTTCTTTTAAGTTATATATATATATATATGTTTTGTCGATCTATAGAATATGGAGGGTTTTATTTGGAAAGTTTATAGTACAGGCTATGTACAAAGCTCATATGTAAATAAAGATGGTAGCAATAGGGTCCTTCTCTAGTATAAAATGTTGAATATTTTTGAGAGATTTCTCTCCAAGATTGTATGGGACTTGGTCCTTTTCGAATTTATCTAATGAAAATGATACATGTTTCCTTATATATATGTTTTGGTAGTAATGTAGTGGAAATTGCTCATAATGTAATTGCTATTTGTTGGACATTTCTAAATTATGAGTATATCAGACATTCTAACATTCACCATGAGTTTTCTTCAAGAAAGTACAAATTGCAATGAGAAAATTCCATTCAAAACTAATTTCAATTTCTATTTTGAAGTTTAAATTCCTTCTTAGAATCTGGGTAAGGGAAAGTGTAAACAATTAAATATAGTTATGTTAGGTAGGGTTTTCACTAGTTTTTAGTTGGAGAATTCATGAGCTTTGGATGACATAACAAAATAAAAGGGGTTTAAATAAAGCAAAAAATGGAGAACAAATATTTACAAACTCAAATGAGCAATTATGAATTCATTTGAACTTGTTAAAATCAAATGGGTAGTTGAGCCATTAGGAATTCAACCACAAGACAACATAATATTTTGAATTTTGCAATTTCATTTAAACCTTATAAAACTCATCAAAATAGCCAAGGTACTCAGTTAATAATCTTGATAAATTTTGCAGAAATTAAAGAAAACAAACACACTGATTCATAATTTACTTTATTAACAATCCATTTTCAACTTTGGAACAAACTAGGTTTAAAACATAATTTTCCGTGAAAAATCCTTGAAATTGTATTAGTATGATGAAAAAATGAAATTAAAAATATCGTTTCTTATAATTACATGAGAAAGAAGAGATGACATCCCAAAACTCACTTCATAGTTCCTCAGATAACTTCAAAAGTCCCAACAAATTTTGAAGTTTTTTTTGACTGAGTTTCCCCTATAGTAGAAACTTTCTCCTATAATTACATCAAAGTGAGCCCTATATATAGACACTCAAGGCTCAATAACCGAGCCCTAAACAACAAGTGTTATTCAAAAACCACTAGGAATGTTCATAAAAATGACAACTATTTTACAACAAACTTCCTCTAGAAGTATCCAGAAACATCTGTCGGTTGTAGGGTGGGTTCACTTGAGTTGGCTATAGTGGACTATCTCTCTCTTTTTCCTATACATTGGGCACTCTTCTCTCTCCTTCCTAGGTGCTAGATGGATTGGGTGCTACCTTGGCTATGTTGTTGATGGTGGCAAACTTGGTTGTGTTGATGCTAGTGCCAATGGTAGAGGTCATGCCTACTAAATCTATATAGGCCTTAAACACGAGCCCGCTTCTACCAATGAAATCTATGACACTGGTGTATATCCCCTCTGGATGGCCAATTTGTACAAATACATCATGTCTTCTTTTCGCAAAGGGATTTCGCATGATTGTGCATCCTAAATTATACCTTGCAATGTTGTGATTGTTTCATAGTCCACTTTTCCTATCTCTTTGAAGATGTTCTTTAACATGAACAACACGTCAAAACAATATTCATATAAATTTACAATATCTTTCCCTTATAGTGGACGATCCTCCTTGACGAAGATTTTATGGTTTGTCTTAATATCATTGGGGCTCTTGATGAGTAATACTTCAGAGTATACATGTAATGCCCCACATTAATAATAATAATAATATATAAATAAATAAAATAACAAATAACGAAGAAATATAATAATAAATAATAATAAAAAATAACGAAGAAAATATAATAGTAAATAAAATAACAAATAATGAAGAAAATATAATAATAATAAATAACAAGTAACGAGAAAAGATAAATTTTGCAAGTGTCATCATGGCCAAAATATCTTTTCTTTGTTACTTGTTATTTTATTTATTATTGTTATTTTATTTATTTATATATTATTATTTCATTTACCATTATTATTATTATTATTCTTATTCTTATTCTTATTAATGTGAGGAATTACATATATACTCCATAGAATTACTCATGAACAGTGAAGAATGAAAATAGATTTTACTGGTGATTTGATCTTGCTAACCACCATAGAGTGTTGGGGATGACTCTCCACCCAACCGTACATAAGTTTTAATCAATATTTTTTGAAGCTATATACTTATAGTTTCCTTTGTCTTGTAGCATTCCCTTCCTCTAACAATGAGCGAATGAATGAATGCTTCTCATCTCACTTTTTCGCCATTATATAGAATCGAATATTCTGAAAGTGGTAGGGGCTACAAGAACTTATCACTAGGTGCATGGGTGTTATCAGGAAATCTAGTGTCCATTCGAAACTGCTAGTCCCACTAAGACGGGTAGCTATCTTAGAAACAAACAAACTAAAGTTACTCTCGTTTTCCTTTATGAGAAGTAGATAGGAGAGAAGCAGAGAATCCCAACCTCGACCCTTCGCTTGGTTCCTTTCTTGTTTCCTCTCCCCTCTGACAGATCTTTGTTGCTCCTTCCTTGCTTGCCCCGCTTCAAAGAGCACCTGTAAAGCCAAATCAGCATGATACCTTCAAAGTATAGAGATCTACAATCATAAACAATATAGGACCAGATATATATTGACCACACAAATGCATATATCATCAAACATACAAGAATGTGGAGGAAAACTTGAATAACTTTATTGATAGAAAGAGTAGAAGAGAGGATTACAACCCATTGGTCTGACCCAACGTCATCCTCCCAGCATGAAAGCCCTTCTTCACCTCATGAAAAGCTTAGAGCACCCAACACTATGATCTTCCACCAAGAAACCAACAACACTTCCTTACAAGATACAAAATTCCAGCCTCTGGATCTCTGGGATGGGGGATCCATATATAGATGTTTTTAGGTGGGTGAGTTAGCTTCTGGGATTTTGATTAGTGTCCTCTCTCTAATAGTTCTTGGTTCCACTTAGAGATTTATGATCTCTTAGTCATCCCTGGGCGAATTCAAAGAGGCAAGTGTCACAGGAGAATTTTCTGGAAGATTCCATGATCATCCACCTTGCAAACTGTCTCTGCCATTTGTCTACTCTCGCCCATCACACCCTACAGAAGGGATTTTTAGTATGCATCGCACTTTTTGCATGTGACAGGTGAGATGCATTGCACCCTTAGCATTGAGCAGTTTGTATGGTCTAGTTTTGACCAGTTCTGAGCAGTTTTCCATGGAAAACTTTTGGGAGATGATGTAATCAGCTGACCTTGTTCCTTTAGGGTATGAAACAACACTTTTATGGACTCAGAATCCCTTGGTTTATGGACATATATGGTTGGGGTTGCAGTGCCCAAATATGTTTATAACAGTTGCCCCCTAAAGCATGAGTTTGTAAATCTTTTGATGTCGAGTGAAATGCTTTATCACGAGGGTCTGAGGTTTTTCGAACTGGAAGGAAACCTGTAATAAGATACAATACAATACATTATCTTCATAATATTTTCATGATCTAGCTGAGGCGGGCATTCCCATGCTCAGCTTTATAAATTCATTCTCATGTACATAGGACAGACAACTGTTTGTGTGGCAGACTGATGATTCTGGTAGAGCCATCATCCTTTGGCTTGGATTATTGTATATGCAGCAATGATGTACATTTGATGTCTTTATTTTCCTGAATATAGCACAGCCCGAATGGATGAAACTAGATCCGGGTTCTTCAAACTCGTTCAATCTTCGCCCGAAGTACAAGTTGATCCATGTGAAAAGATGTCCTAGAGTTGAACATGGAAAGACATCACCTGATTACCAGCCAATGATGTAAGCTGTTAACAGGTGCGACAGGAATCACCGATAATGATGATGACCCTCAAGGTACGAAAATACAATTCACGTGGTCTGAAAATGGGACTTGGCATCGAACACCTCACAAAATCTTTCTGTCAAAGGCCATTGATGTAAACCTGTCGCCGGAAGTGAGAAACTTGCCATTGAGGCATGCAAGCTTCAAAGTACTGAAAGGGGTGTTCCTAGGTTGAATTCTTGGATAATGAGCTGATGTCGACAAGAAGTGACCCATTGTAGGAGGGCATTAATGAATCCCACATCTACGACATGGAAAGAAGAAAATGATTTTGTGGAGGTGAAAACGATCTGATGATACAAGGTTCAGGGTGGCAGTCATGAAAGAATGAAGGGTGAAGGTATTGCAATGGATGAGACACAAGCTGGGTTGGTGAATTCTCTAAGCGACTTCTCTTGAACATATCGGCGACACTGAAATGGATTGGTAACGTTAACCCCAAAAATGGATGGTACGGTGGACCAATGGTAATATGACCGGTGAATGGAATAACCCAACCCAACTCAAGCATGGTGATGGAGTGAAAGTGTCATGTTCAAGAGCGACTTGCTACCAATAAAGTGTCTTCAAGTTTTCTTCCCAAGTTTTGCCCATTCATTTCTGACCAGTACCTCTTTATTTTTGTCAAGCTTTAGGAGGATAACATATACTTGTTCTATAATTTTCCCTTCGGGCAAACCCATCGCTATGTTTTAACGAGTCTAGCGATAGTGAAACTCATTCTTGTCTGCATGGAAAAGTTTGTCGCTATTGGTTTTAATGAGTTTAACGAAAAAGAAAACTCGGTCCTTTTTCAATTTTAGAGAGTCTGAAAAGGGATGGAAAGGAAACTCCAGTAATCCTTTTTCGTCATATAATCCCTTAAGTCCGAAAAAGTATAAAATAAT
>APFE030842793.1:47263-64777 GCA_000404065.3 Pinus taeda | reverse complement strand
AGCCTTCCTCCAGTGATCAAACATGCTCTTACAAAGTGATTTTAAGGTGTCAAGGTCAAATTTTGTCATTTCAGTGAGTCTTCAAGCAAAATTTGGTCACTAGGTATTAGATCTAGGGTTTGCTTTTACTCCTGTCAAAGTTGTCCAAATGTCGGTCCATGTCACCATTCAGTTGAGTGTACCATCATTCAGAGGGTTGGCATCATCATGTTAAGTTCCACTGGGTCGTTTTATGCCTTGTTCATGCTTCAATTGCGCCTAGGTAAGGTCATTTCCCTCTCCTAGAGTTTTGAAGGAAATTTCTCTTGGATGGTCAAATAATAAAAAAAACTTGTATTCGGATGTTCATACACCTTCCCCTATCCTTCTTTTACCTTATTAAACACTTCCCATCACTGAGATCCCCCGAATTCCTCATTTTTTCACAAAGCTTAGTTTCTTCCTACAACTTGACAATTTTCAAGGCTAGGCCTGTGTTTTACCTTTTTGGACCCCTTCCCCTCACTCAATCTTTGAAATTCCACTTTCCCCTACTTCCTAACATCCCTCCCTACTTCCAAAAATTTTCTCAAGAATTTAGGAGCCCCTTATCCCCTTCGTTTCGCTTCATTTCACCAAATCCTTGTTCCACACATCGGGGTAGGTTTTACTCAAATGATGCTTCTGAGCAAGGAAAAATGAATTTGGAAAAAATAAGAGACATTTTTTTCCAAAATAGGCCAAGGAAGAAAAACCTCCTTCACGTTTTACACAGGTGTCATGGTTTTAGAGAAATGTCAAAAATACCGTTGTCTCAGGAGAATTGAATGCACCTCTGAAGTGACCTTGGGAAAATCAAGTTTTCTCCTAGATTGGTTGGTAAAATGACTTTTTTGATGATTCAAATGATAAATAGACACAAAGATATTTCCAATGAGCTATCATGAGCTCAATGTGGAGTTGAGGAAGACCTTCAAAAATTGACTACAACAGCACTCTGCCTTGAGGTAGCCTCATTTGGCACATTTTGACCAGTCTTGGAAGATTTGATTTTTTACAAGGAAAATGAACTCCAAATTGCAAAATTCCAGTTGGGTTGGAAATTAGACTCAAAGACCTTTCCAACTAGCTATCCCATGCCCAATTTTAACATTGGGAAGGCCTTCAAAAGTCTCCTGGAAAAAGTGTTACGCACTGGGTGGTGGCGCGGCGCATTGGGTAGGTGGCGCAATGCATAGGGAAGGTGCGGCACAATGGGATACATTTCTTAGTGCAAAAATACACTGGAACGATGCATAGGGAAGGCACGGCGTGTTGGGATTGAGGCATGGCACATAGAGCTGCCAAGCCCAATTTTCTCAAAAACTTCATCAAATCGCCCAAAAACGCATGGATCGGTCTTGTGACAAGTAGGTAGAGCCTCCATCATTACTTTTATCCCATGTTGGTGTTTGTTTGATGGTGCTTGTGGCATGGTGAGTGTTCAAAGGGAAGAAAACCCTATTATGATATATTGCTACTACCAATTGATTTTGATGATGATGCACATATGGAGCATGATGGATGCTAGGTTATTATGACTTTACTGTAGGATGTTCATTGATGGGATGCAGATGGCCAAGGTGTTGAGTGGCCATGTACTAGCATAAGATGATGTTAGTACCTGTATTTGTTGCTGCTACATTTTGAGAGCTTAAGTCATAGCTCGTGGAGGCCTTGCACTTGATGGATATGCCATGTATTACCTTTTTATTGTTGTTGCCACATGGAGCATATGTTGATGCTCATGGTTGCCATGTACTCATGAAATTTCATGTTTTGGGCATGTATTGATGAGAGCACATTTATGTGCATGTGTAAAATCCATGTACTATCATTGTTTCATCTTTTGCAAAGGATATTGCTGCTAGGGTTTTATATTGACTGTTTGCCTCCAAACATCTCCTCACCTCATCACTTCCTCATTCCATATTTCCCTTGTTTTCCCTATTCTCCAAAATCATACCCCCAATTCCTATTTCCCAAAACCCCAAACCCTAGTTCATATACAAAACACCTAAGTCATTCCCTATTTCCCCATCTCATTTGTAAAATCCCTAAACCCCAAACAATCAAGTGATTATCCCATTGTCTCCACATTTGACAAATCAGAAGTTTTAAAAGGGCAAATTTCACTTGGTTATAGTCCTTTGTTCTCGTTGTCCTATTTCTCCCACAGTCTTTTCCCTTTGGCACACATTTGGCACATAGTTGGAAATTGGAGATAAAGACAACAAGTTCTCATTTCTCATTTTCAACAAACCAAACATACATGCGACATACACCTTGCAAAACCCTGGAGATGGACACCGACATATCAGATGAACAACACAGTGATTTCCCCCACTGAAACTGCATGCACCAGGAGGACACTAAAATGTCGAAAAAGGGAGAATAGACTTCGAATCTTGGCCGAAGCCTCTTTGGCTGAGCATGATTCAATCCAAATTTCGAGCAATTTGGAGAAATTTTTGCATTTTGAAAAAATTTTGCACTAAAAAACAAGGTTCTCCTCCCTATGCGCCGCGCCACGTGGCGCTTGCTTTTGCTAGAGGGTCCCAAATCACAAAAAGTTTGCATTTCTGGATTTTTCATCAAAATTTATGCTTTCTTGTCCATGGCCAAGAAATTTGAGGAGGTTTTGAGCCCTCAAAAGGTCAAAAAACACTCAAAAAATGACCTCACTGCCCCTATTTTGACACACAGGAAGCAATGTTGGGCGATTGAAGTTTTGGAGGCGTAAATTACATCCAAATCTAGAAATTCCACTTGGGTTGGAAAGTAGACATGTGGGGATTTCTAAAAAGCTATCATGAGCTCAATTTTGACTTCGGGAAGTGCCTCAAGATCAGCTCCAAAGTGGCGCGATGCATAGAGAATTTGGGCGCGGCGCATAGAGAAATTTGGCCTCATTTTCACTTTTCAGCTCAGAAATTCGCTCAGTTTTGACTAGTTTTACTTTTTGATGTAACTATTGATCTACCATGATGTAATTTGATGACCATGATGTAATATTGGCAGATTTTTACTTGTTCTAGAGGATTCATTCACTAAAAAGTGAAAATTAAATGAATAAATCAGTTTCCTAACATATAGTGGCAAGTTGTTTGATTGCCTAGATTTCAGTTCCTTGTTTAGAATTGGTTCAAACAGCTCCTAGAATGATGAGCTCGACCCCTAGAGGCAAGGGAATGGGTTTGGTTTGTCTATATTATGTAATTTCTAAGTCATTTTCATGGTTGGATATTTGGTATTGCTTGGCACATCATTGTACATTTTATCTCTACATTTTTGGCAAAGGAAAGACCAGGGTTTTGCAGCACTTTTTGGTATCCATGTGGCTCTGTGTTTTGATGATGTTTTTCTCTATGTAATAGTAAGTTCACTGATGTTTATATGTATAATTTTCCCTTCTCTTTTCTTCTGAAATCAAACAAATGAGTGATTAAGGTAGAATCCATTGGACTGCTATGCTCTGCCTTGAAATTTTGTTTAATTTTACATGTTTTCATCTGTTTGAGGAGGACTCTTGAGACTCTCTTGCCCTCCTTAACTCCTCATTGGTATGATCCATCCATTCACTCAATCTAAAGCATCAAAACAATTGCCTTCCTTGCCCCAATCAGAACTCTACAAAAATTGGGCCTCATCCCCGGACCCAAATTTGCCTTTCCCTTTTTCCAACAAAAAAACCCCCAAAACCTCAAATTAAATCCTTGCACTTCATATCTAGCCTAAGATTAGCATCTATTTCAGTCATCTCAAGCCCCATCGATTATCCTTTGCTAAGATTGACTCGGAGAGAGCCCTCTCCTATCCTCGTAGGGCTAGCTACGAGGCTGAGCGTGGTTTGATGTGGACCTAGAAGCTTACCTTTTCAGCCTGAGGTAAATCTAGGCTCTAAAACAACCAATCCTACGAGTTTAAAGGGTTGAGAATCTACAAACTAAGAAAATAAGTGGTCACTTTTCACTTTCCATGCGAAAAGGTTTGCATGCCCCCAGGTATAATGAAGTAGAGTTTTTAGGTTACCCTTCAATTTGCAAACAAAGCACTTGCTCTGTCAGGAAAGGCATACCTATTAACGTACAAAGTAGAGTTTCTAGGTTACCCTTCAATTTGCAAACAAAGCATTTTCTCTGTCAGGAAAGGCATACCTTTTGACGGAGGTATCTTATTCTATTCTAATCCCATTTTCCAAAACAGGCGGGTGTGTTAGACTAGTCATATTCCTACGTGGAAACCCACCTTATACCTGGGGTTCTTCTACTGAAGTAGACCAGGGTACATGCCCCCTGGGTTTTAGTCACAATCACCGAATTACCCATGCTCATCAGGTGGACAGACTGGAGATTGATGAGACATTCCTTGCGTGAAAAGACTAGTTAGGGATGGCATTTGACTATTAGCTATGTGTGAGCCAGGGAATGAAAGCTGGTCTACGAGTTGGACCACTCTGCCTTCATGCGAAAAAGACATTACTCGAAAGAGTGAGGAGACAATGGCTCCCATGCTATAAATGTAGTCATGCCCAAGGAGTAGATTGTAATCTAGAGGTCCTTAGACTACCATTACGTTCAAATAAACGGTTTTCCCTGTCAAAGTTATAGGCAAATTTGGAAGGATCCCTAACGGTCGACTGGTTCCTTTGTCGAAGCCTGTTAGATTTTTCATCTCAGGCAGAAGTGATGGCGAGCCAATCGCTCTCCAAGGAGTTGAGGAAAGGATACTCATAGAAGCCCCTTCATCTATGATAGTACCAACCATGACCACTCTGTAAGCTTGTACAATGATTCAGAATGGTACATTAGACGGTAGATAGGGTCTGCCTAGTAGATTCCAGTCAAAGGAAATGACTAGGTTGCTCGGAGGTGGGACCGAATAAACAGCCGGATACAACTTTGATGAACTTCCTTCCTGCGGTAAAGGAACGGGTAGATTTCCCCCATGTTCATCGGAGTCTATGTTTATGAAAAGAATTTGAACGGTGTCATTCTCATTCTCTTCGGTGACTATATCATCTAAGGATGGACCTTCTGAAGACAAGACTGGGTCGATTGTCGTCTCGACCCAATGACTTTGGTTTGGTGTAGAATCAGAGGGTTTATCTTCAATAATAGATGCTTTGACTGACGACAAAGGTGTGTCAGTCGGATTTTCAACTAGCGATGGACTCGGCAAGAGTTTCTTGTATCTAGGAGGAAACTGTAGCGGTGAAGCAGGACATTTATCCAAGACTCTTTTAGCTTCGTCTAGGTAGGGACAACGGTGGACGACATGATCACCTTCACATAGTGTACAAGGAAATTTATATTTTCGTTTCTACCCAGAGAATTCATTTTCACTAGTTGACGGTGTACTCTCAACATGATCGTCGGAGGTCGACGACACTGGATTGTGCAAACGAGGAGAACAATCCCTTAAGATCCGAGGGATGCAAGGACAATCTTGATGATAGTGGTCTCCTTTGCAAATGACACATGGAGATTTAGGTTTGGATGGTGTAGTGTGTGGATTTTCACTATATGATGCATGACTGCCCCTTTTTGCCTTTGGCTCCTTCTTCTTCTTCTCCTTCTCCTTCCCTTTCTTCTTCTTCTCAGTTACTTGGTCTTTAGCTTTACCAGCTTCACCAAGCGAAGAGGAAGGAGGGAAGGGAGAAACAAACGAAGCAGAAGATTGGGGGGTAACTCTAGTATCATCTAGTTGCTGATTTGATTGCTCAGGAATCACTGTGCTTTGAACAACAGAGGTCGAGAAGAGCCATATTGGCAAGCTGATTGTCAGTCTTGGAAGGGACAATGTGGCCATATGAGGTGCACCAACATCTCCCGGAGAGGAGAAAGGACTAGGATTTCCCCCAAGGGGAAATCCTTGGTTGGTGGACTCCATTTTGTCAACCTAAGACCAACGAGGGAACAGTGACGTTATTCCAATTAAAATAAATTTTATGACGCTTTGAAACAACTTGCTTTTTCAATTTTTAAGAGTCGAGAAAAAGCTAAAGATGACTCTAATCACCTTTGATTTTTAATGAGCCTGAAGTGACAAGTGCTCAGATGGACCTTTTCCTTTAAGGAGTTTGAAAAGGAACAAAAGAGACTACTCTGGAAATCTAGACAGAGGGATTATCAAACTAATCGCAAAACTGCAGAATAATTTTTACGGTACGACAGTCACTCTTCTCGAATGCTATGTTCAGTGCATTGCAGTCGATAGGGCAGCAAACACGGGTTCCTAAAGATAAAGGATATAGCCTATTGTGGTCCCCCAATATATACTCGATGGTACATGGGAGCACAAGTCCATACTGGCACTTGTCATCTAAAAGAGGAGGAATCACCCAACCTACGATGAAAGCGATAGTTACCAGGTTTTATGATGCCGGAATACGTCTCTAGCCTAGACTTCTAAATGTTGTGCGTTAGGTTCCAAAGCATTTTTATGTTCATTGAATTTATTTTACAGTCGATATTTCTTAAGAAGTTTGCCTTTAAGGTTCACCACGTGATGTAGATATACAATTCCTAAAATGAAATCTAAGATGATAAACAATCATTTATTCTTCTTTTTGCAATGAAAATCCTAGCTACTGAGGAAAGAGAAGCGAGATTCTTTCAACATAGAGCAGAGAGCACACACTAGATGCACTATCCTAAATCAAAATCAACAAGCAGTCTAAATGCAAATGTACATGCATGTATTTGTCTTCCACTTTCTTAATGTGTGAATGACAAAAATACTGCTAAGTACAAATTTGAATTGTCTTTCCAAAGCGACAGTACTAACAATTTTCTCTTCAAAAGACGAAAGGAAGATAATGATGACACTTTGTGATTTTGAATTGAAAACTACTTTTGACACTCGAAATACTATTAATTCAAATAAAATACAAAAGTAACAGTATAATCAACCATCAAGAATAGTAGGATTCTTTTCTTTGACTGAAAATGACTTGCGACACTTCCAAATCAAAAGACAACAATTCGACTAAGCTACTTCTTTGTAAATGAGAACTGTGAATGGTGAAAAATACATAAAAACATTCACAATTATTTGTACAATGGAGGCTGAATGATGCAAAGGAATGGAGTTTCCATAGTGGTATACTGATCACAGACAACAAAACTCCTGAATAAAGCTGAAGAGAGTGAAGAAAAACCAAAATCTGGAGGCAGAAATAGTTTTATCTGATCATCGCACCTGTAACACAGGGAAACAGGGATGCATCTCACCTACTGCATGCAAGAGGTGCAATGCATCTAGATTGCCAAGAGGAGAAGGAGCGATGGTCCAGGGACAAGACTTCAACTTGGTTTTTGGTCATAGTTTGCAGCTTAGTTTAGGGATTTAGGCCAAGCTAATGATCGTCAGTAAATGGAAATCATAGGGGCTGATCTAATGAGGTTACTTGAGCCACCACCAGGGCAATTAGGATGTTTGCAAATCAGTTGTTCAGTTTATAAAAAAAATCCGAAGATGGACTGAAGCAGCATTGATCTACTTTGCACTTGCATAGCAAATGCAGTTCGAAGGCTAGCTGGCTTAACTTCAGTCTCCATCTGTAGTTTATAAAGAAAACAAATATAGACAAGAAAACAAGCTATTCGCTCCCTAGTGGAGTCGCCATTTTGTTATCGAGAAATCTAGTGTCCATTCGGAGCTACTAGTCCCACTAAGACGGGTAGCTATCTTAGAAACAAACAAACTAAAGTTACTCTCATTTTCCTTTATGAGAGGTAGATAGGAGAGAAGCAGAGAATACCAACCTTGATCCTTCACTTGGTTCCTTGCTTGTTTCCTCTCCCCTCTGACAGATCTTTGCCGCTCCTTCCTTGCTTACCCTACTTCAAAGAGCACCTGTAAAGTCAAAGAAGCATAATACCTTCAAAGTACAGAGATCTATAATCATAAACAATATAGGACCAGATATATATTGACCACACAAATGCATATATCATCAAACATACAAGAATGTCGAGGAAAACTTGAATAGCTTTATTGATAGAAAGAGTAGAAGAGAGCATTACAACCCATTAATTTGACCCAGCGTCATCCTCCTAGCATGAAAGCCCTTCTTCACCTCATGAAAATATTAGATCACCCAACACTATGATCTTCCACCAAGAAACCAACAACACTTCCTTACAAGATACAAAATTCCAGCCTCTGGATCTCTAGGATGGGGGATCCATATATAGATGTTTGCAGGGGGGTGAGTCAGCTTCTGGGATTTTGATTAGTGTCCTCTCTCTGATAGTTCTTGGTTCCACTTGGAGATCATGATCTCTTACTCATCCTGGGTTGAATTCAGAGAGCAAGTGTCACAGGAGAAGTTTCTGGAAGATTCCATGATCATCCACCTTGCAAACTGTCTCTGCCATTTGTCTACTCTCGCCCATCACACCCTACAAAAGGGATTTTTAGTATGCATCGGACTTTTTGCATATGGTAGGTCAGATGCATCGCACCCTTAGAACTGAGTAGTTTGTATGGTCCAGTTTTGACCAGTTCTGAGTAGTTTTCCATGGAGAACTCTTGGGAGATGATGTAATCAGCTAACCTTGTTCCTTTAGGGTGTGAAACAACACTTTTAGGGACTCAAAATCCCTTGGTTTATGGAAATATATGATTGGGGTTGCAGTGCCCAAATATGTCTATAACAGTTAACCTTGCTCCTTTAGGGTGTGAAACAACACTTTTAGGGACTCAGAAGCCCTTGGTTTATGGACATATATGATTGGGGTTGCAGTGCCAAAATATGTCTATAACAACGGGGTCAGGAGAACTATGCGTGGTATGAAAACTTGGAAAGAATGCATTTCACATAGGAAGGGAGATGAGGTTGACTCTGCAAATAGGCGAGTACAAAATGGATTAGGTAATCCTGGATCTGGGTTCAAACGCAAAAGTACTACCAATGAAAACATGGGAATGCATGGGCAGACCCACGTTACAATGGTCCCCTATTCAGTTATGAATGGTGAACCAATAGCAAATTTTGCCCATGGGAAGACTGTAAGGGGTGACAGTTGATATTGAAGGCGCAAGCATGCAGGCGGATTTTGAGGTGATAGAGATTGTTGATGAAAACAATCCCTATCCCGTAGTACTAGGAATAGACTAGGCTACCGATATGAATGTGGTCATAAATCTGAAGAAGCACAAAATGATCTTTGAGAAAAAGTCATTACGCATAGTAGTACCACTAGATCTAGTCGAAGGAGCATGATACACTAAACCAGTGCACGACGACAGTAGTGATGACAATCTCGACTATATTTAGAAGTTAACTACACAAGGAGAGGATTGGGTGAATCCAAATGCAAATGGAATGATTTCATGAGAGTGCGGAAGCTCTTGTACTTCCGATTCAGACGAAGAGATAGAGTGATGGTAGAATCAACTGCATGAAGTAACAACACTTAATTGCAACATGATGGTTAGATCACTGCGTTGCGTGACAACAGAGGCAAGGGAGCTGCCAACATATGATGGATTGTCAGCGATGGATGAATTTCTGAGCAAGTTTTAAAGCACAGTACCAAAACAGCAGTAGTTCGATGTGCTGAAATGGGCACTGCGCACAACACCTGCATGATGGTGGGGTATGCATCAAGGAAATTTCAAGGACTGGTGCAGATGCAGAAGGATGATGCGCTTGCATTTTGGAAAACCACAATTATGACTAGTAGGCAAATATGAAATATGAGATGATCCATGCATACACCTTCTGAAATGGACCAAGGTCTATGGGGAAGAGACACAACTTGAATGGGTGCATTTCTTCTACCATACCCTAGACGTCATACCCATGAATTGATATATTGAGACGAAAATCTGCCATGGTATGTGCGAATGGGATGTCTTGTGCAAGGGATTTTTTCTAACATTCACATTTGAAGATCATTAGTCGGATACTGTTGATGATGTGCTACAACCAGTAAAAGCCGCTATCTTCAAAATACCACAAGAGCCAATGGGAGTACTTCAGCTAGACTGGGCGACATAGTTAAGTGGTGCACTGGAGTGTTATAATGTAAATGTCAACGAGGATGATGAGGACCCATGAAACATTAACATTTCAAAAATGGAAGGATCTCACAAGATTCGCGGACCATCACTTGAAGACCTCGACATCACCGTGCCACTAAAGACAAAGCAAGTCAACATTGGAACAAAGGCAAAGCCGAAGTACACAACACTTGGTCACTGTTGGGACGATGCCATGTTCGATAAAGTCGCAGAGTTACTCTGCGAATACTAAGATCTGTTCCCAACAAAAATTACGGACTTAAAAGGGATCGTGGGTGATTTAGGGATGATGAATATCACCTTGAAACTCGACGTGAAGCCAGTTAATCAATGGCCATACCACTTGTTCCCAAAGTACAAAGAAAAGGTCTGCGATGAATTAGACAAAATGCTCGCAGCAGGAATTATTGAACCAGTGGAAGAATCTGACTGGGTGAGTCCTATGGTAGTAGAGGAGAAAAAATAGAAGGGTGAAATAAGAATACCTCAAGTAGCTAAATGATGCCTGTGTACATGATCCATTTTCAACACCATTTACACATGAAGTACTAGAGAATGTTGGCAGCCAGGAAGCATACTCGTTCATGGATGGGTTCTTAGGGTACCACCAGATCAAGATCGCGCTAGAAGATAGGAGCAAAATGACCTTCACAATAGAATGGGGTTTCTTTCAATACACCATGATGCCATTTGGACTGAAGAACACGCCAACTATACTTTTGCGCATCGTGGTATCCGCATTCAAAGAATAAATCCACAAGTTTTTGGAGGTATATCTGGATGACTGGACTATTTTTGGATTAGTTAAGCACCATGTAGCAAGCTTATGTTTGATGTTGGATACTTGCCACTGGCACCAAATTGCACTGAACCTGAAGAATTTCACATTCCTCATTCCCTTTGGAAACCTACAGGGACATGTAGTCTGCAAACAAGGACTGATGGTGGACCTTGTGAAGATTTCCATTATCCTAAACTTGGAAGCATCGCAAAGTGTTAAACAACTGTGCGCTACCTTGGAACACACTAGATACTATAGGAAGTTCATCAAAATTTATGCCCAAATAATCACACCAATGAAAAAGCTATTAAAAAAATATGTTACATATTGTTGGAATGATGATTTCATGAAGAGTTTGGATGTCCTGAAGGGGAAATTGGCCTCTGTGCAATCCTGGTCTTCTCGAAATGGGACGTCAAATTTCATGTACATGTTGATGCGTCATGTATCATGTTGGGAGCCGTACTCACACAAGAAGGCGTAGAGGGTGTAGATCACCCAATTGTGTTTGTGAGCTGAAGATTGTCCAAAGCGAAAAAAGACTACTCTACCATCGAGCGTGAGGGGTTGGCAATGGTGTACACGCTCCAAAAATACCGACACTATTTACATGGAGGACATTTCAAGATGTATACCGACCATTCCGCGTTGAAATAGTTGGTGAACAAGCCTGTGTTGGGGGGGCGAATATGCAGATGGCTTTTACTATTTGAAGAGTATGATTTTGAGGTCATAGTCAAGTCGAGATGCTTAAACACAGGACCAGACCACTTGTCATGAATTGAGACAGGCGAGGAACCAACAAATTTGGAGGAGGGACTACCTGATGCACAACTCTTTGTAGTACGCATTGTGGATGGACACTTCGAAGATATAATCCATTTTCTAACAATAGGGACTGTGATGAAGGAGTACTCAATCCAACAGAAGAAGGAATTGGTGGTGCATGCAGTAGAGTTTTCTGTCATCGTGGGGCACCTCTACAAGATTGGTAATGATGAGATATTGTGAAGATATGTACCCAAATTTGAATGAGGTCAGATCCTCGCGGAAACACATGAGGGCACTGCAGAAGGACATTATGCAGGATGCACGACCGCACAGAAGATTCTTTGCATAGGGTTATGGTGGCTGACCTTGCACCAGGATTTGAAAGCACACTGTAAGGCCTGCGATATATGTCAAAGTACATGGAAACCATCATGAAGAGATGAGATGCCAAGAAATCCCCAAATGACACTACAACCATTTGAGAAATGGGCAATCGACTTTGTGGGCCCGATCAAACCCCAGGGAATGATGGGGGTACGCTACATCATCACCATGATGGAGTACCTGACACGATGGGAAAAAGCGCAATCGGTTAAGGACTGCACGGCCACCATGACTGCAATTTTTTTGTTGGAAAACGTGTTGACATGATTTGGCTGTCCAAAAATCTTTATGAGCGATCGCAGAACACATTTCCTAAATGAAACCATCAGCGTGCTCACAGAAGAGTTCTAGGTATATCATTAGAAAAGTACACCATACCACCCACAATCTGATGGCACAGTAGAGGCATTCAATAAAATACTGGAGACTGTGCTGACCAAAGTATGTAACACACAACGAAACAACTGGGACCTACACGTACCTGTTGTGTTACAGGCATACAGGATAATGTGCAAGAAATTGATGGAACAGACACCCTTCCAGTTGGTCTATGGTACAAAAGTTGTCATGTTGATGGAATACATTGTACTTAGTCTATGAATAACAGCACTCACAAGCATGATGGACCGCAAAGCTCTAGAAGAAAGGCTCGCGCAATTAGAAGTACTCGAGGAAGAACGGTTTTTGGCTGGATTTCATCAACAGGTACAAAAGCAATGTGAAACCGCCATATCGAGTTGTGCACCTTCAAGGTAAACAACTTAGTGCTACTGTATGACAGTAAGTTTGAAAAAATTCTGGGAAAATTCAAAATGCACTAGCTAGGACCATACGTAGTAAAAGAGGTCACAGATGGAGGAGTGGCTTAGCTAGTCAAACTCAATGGAGAACCCTTCCAAGGAAAGGTTCACGATAGTCGCCTGAAGCCCTACATAGGTGGGCTGGCTATTTAACTAACCGGCTAAAGCATAGTCTTTGTGACCCAAGGAGCTAGATAAAGGCACGGGACCATAAAAACTTGTCCCAGAAGATGGTACCAAAGAAAGGACATGATTTAGAGGTAGATGATTCAGAAGCATGAATGGAGCAGGTCCAACAAATAGCATAATAGTGCGCGACGGAACTCCGGGCAATACGGGAACAATTGGAGGGGCTTCGTGCTGAGATCACCATACTAGCAGAGTGACTTGGGATGAGTCATGATGATTATGTTGGGGGCCTGTTTGGCATGGTATCCCGCCATAGTAGGTTTTGGGGCTCAAAGCCCAAGTTTTGGTCAAAAGTTTTGTAAGACTTCGCGAATTGCAAGTGTGGAGCACGAAGTAGAGGTTAAGTCATAGGGTTGTCCACCCTAAAGTAATGTAATGTAATGTAAAGTCATGTCGGTCTACCCATGGTTCACGGACCATGGGATTGTATAAATGGAGCGAGGCTCTAAGTTGTAAGGATAGTTGATGATAGAGTAAGTAGAAAAGGAATGGGTCAATCTTAGAGTAGTATTCTAACATGTATTGGGTCGTAGTAGTATGAAGAGGCTCTACACCTGAGTGCGTAGAGGCCTAGTAGAGTGCGCAGAGGCCTAGTAGAGTCTGTAGCTAAGTACGCGGACCTCTGCAGCTGAGTGCATAGGACAGTGTCGAGTTTGTAAGCAAGATTGAAGATTAAATAAAGAGAATTTGATTCCTTTTTCTGTGTATTTGCCGTGCATTATCTTTTTTATGGTTGTATTTGTATATGTATCTCATGCACTAATATGATTACTGAATATGCTATAATAACCATAACTCTTACACACATAAGTTAAGTAATTAGTTAAGTAGCAAGGAACTTTGGTATTATATGGGTTGCGCCTTGAGTAGGGATGTGTGGAAGCTGCACTGCAGGTTGCGAAGGGATCGCAAGTCCGTGTAGTGACATGTCAGACCGTAGACCTCCAGAGGCCCCTCAGACATCCCAAGGGTGCAAAAACATGGTTCTAGCACTCTCCCATACTACTTCGGGTGAGACCTCAGTCTGCGCTCCACAGACTGTTGCTGAAAGGGCCAGTAGTATTGGGATTTGCTTGGCTAAATCACCTTTAAACCTGGGTCAGGCCCATACAAGCCAACAAATCCCGTGGATTGTTTTTCTTTTTGCCTAGATGCTTGCAAGTTCTTTGGCATATGTTCATTCTCTGCTAATAGGAACTTGACATTTGAGCTCATGGCTCATGCATAAGCCATAGTGGCATCGACCATGGTGACTACATGTTTTTTAACATCTGAAACTATCACCCTTTCCTTCATAAATGCAGGTGATGCGTCATCATCCAGGAAATTCTTTCTTCATTTCTGTATAATCATCTACTGCAACTCATCAAATGATAGATTGTAAATGTCCAACACCAAATCATCATCAAGGAGAACATCCTCTCCTTAATAGCTCGGGACTCGTTCTAATATTGGAGGTGGTGGCGATTGAGGGGAAACCTCGGATGCTTTCATCATGAGGTTGGTGTCTTGGTCCTCTGGATTCTGTCCCAACTCCATGTCCGTTACTTCAACCATTTGCTCAATTTGTTGAGTAATCTCTCTATCCTACATCTCCTCACCCACTTCTTCATCTGTTGGCTATTCTAGCTACAGGAAATTATCACTAGGTGTGCAGGGTCAGGAGAATCGCGTCTGGTCTAAAAACTTGGAAAGCAAGCATTGCACATAGGAAGGGAGATGAGGTTGACTGTGCAAATAGACGAGTACCAAATGGATCAGGTAACCTTGGTTCTGGGTTTAGACGTGAATGTATTACCAAAGAAAACATGGGAATGCATGGGCAAACATGCGTTACAATGGTCCTCTATTTAGTTACAAATGGCGAACCAACAGAAGACTTTTCCCATGGGAAGATTGCAAGGGGTGACAATCAATATTGAAGGCACGAGTGCACAGGCAGATTTTGAAGTGATAGAGATTGTCGATGACAACAATCCCTATCTTGTGCTACTAGGAATATACTGGGCTACCGATATGAATGGGGTCATAATTCTGAAGCGCAAAATGATATTTTAGAAAGAGTAATTATGTGTAGTAGTACTGTTAGATCTAGCCGAAGGAGCACGATACACTGAACCAGTACGTGATGACAATAGTGATGATGATCTCGACTGTTTTTACAAGATAACTACGCAAGGAGAGGATTGGGTGAATCCAATTGTAGATGGAAGGATTTTATGGGAACGCAGAAGCTACTGCACTTCTGATTCAGACGAAGAGATGGAGCAATGGCAGAATCAATTGCACAAAGTAACAACGCTTAATTGCAACATGATTGTTAGATCATTGCATTGCGTGACAATAGAGGCAAGGGAGTTGTCGACATATGATGGATTGTCACTTAGAAATTCATCCACCATGTGACAACAGAGGCAAGGGAGCTCTCGACATATGATGGATTGTCAATGGTGGATGAATTTCTGAGCAAGTTTGAAAGTGCAGTACTAGAATAGCAGCGGTTCGATGCACAGAAATGGGCACTGCGTGCAACACCTGTACGATGGTGGGGTATGCATCAAGGAAATTTCGAGGACTGGCGCAGATGTAGAAGGATGATGTGCCTGCATTTTGGAAAACCACAATTATGACTAGTAGACAAATATGACGGATGAGATAATCCATGCATGCACCTTGTAAAATGGACCAAGGTCTACGGGGAAGAGCCACAACCTGAATGGGTGCATTTATTCTACCATACCCTGGACATCAAACCCATGAATTGGTATATTGAGTCGGAACTATGCCATGGTACGGGCGAATGGGATGTCTTGCACGAGGGATTTTTGCTAACGTTCACATTTGAATATTGTTGATCATATACTGTTAATGATGTGCTACAAGCAGTAAAAGCCTCTATCTTCAAAATAACACAAGAGCCAATGGGAGTACTTTAACCAGACTAGGTGACACAGTTAAGCAGTGCACTGGAGTGTTATAACATAAATTTCGAAGAGGATGATGAGGACCCACGAAACATTAGCATTTAAAAAATGGAAGGCTCTCGCGAGATTTGCATACCATCACTTGAAGACCCCGACATCGCCGCATCGCTAAAGAGAAAGCAGGTCAGCATTGGAACGGAGGTAGAGCCAAAGTACACAACACTTGGGGACTATTGGAACGATGCCACGATCGATAAAGTCGTTGAGTTACTCCACGAATACCAAGACCTGTTCCCAACGAAAATTACGGACTTAAGAGGGATCGTGGCCGATTTAGGGATGATAAAGATCACCCTGAAACCTGACGCAAATCCAATTAAGCAGCGGCCATACCGCTTGATCCCAAAGTACAAAGAAAAGGTCTGCAACAAATTAGACAAAATGCTTGCAGCGGGAATTATTGAACCATTGGAAGAATCTAACTGGGTGAGTCCTATGGTAGTACAAGAGAAAAAATAGAAGAGTGAAATAAGAATATGCATGGACCTTAGGAAGCTAAATGATGCCTGTGTACATGATCCATTTCCAACACCATTTACATATGAAGTACTGGCGAATGTTAGTGGTCAGGAAGCATACTCATTCACAAATGGGTTCTCTGGGTACCACCAGATCAAGATCGCGCCGGAAGATGGGAGCAAGACTACCTTCACAACAGAATGGGGCTGCTTTCAATACACCATGATGCCGTTTGGATTGAAGAATGTGCCAACTATATTTTCGTGCATCGTGGTAGCCATGTTCAAAGAATACATCCACAAGTTTTTGGAGGTCTATCTGGATGACTGGACTATTTTTGGATTAGTTAAGCACCATGTAGCAGCTTACGTTTGATGCTAGATACTTGCCACTGGCACTAGATTGTGCTGAACCTAAACAAGTGCACATTCCTCATTCCCTTTGGAAACCTACTGGGACATGTAGTCTGCAAACAAGGACTGATGGTGGACCCTACGCAGAATCTTGTTATTATAAACTTGGAAGCACCGTGAAGTGTTAAATAATTACGCGCTACCTTGGAACACACTGGATACTATAGGAAGTTCATCAAAATTTATGCCAAAATAGTTGTGCCAAAAAATCTATTAAAAAAATATATTACATATTGCTGGAATGATGATTGCATGAAGAGTTTGGATGTCCTGAAGGGGAAACTAGCCTCCGCACCAATCTTTGTCTTCCTGAAATGGGATGTTGAATTTCATGTACATGTTGATGTGTCATGTATCACGTTGGGAGCCGTACTCACACACGAAGGCGTGGAGGGTGTAGATCACCCGATCGTGTTTGCGAGCCGAAGATTGTCCAAAGCAGAAAAGAACTACTCTACCACCGAGCATGAGGGGTTGGCAATGGTGTACGCACTCCTGAAATACCGACACTATTTACTTGGAGGACATCTCAAGATGTATACCGACCATTCCGCATTGAAATACTTGGTGAACAAGCCTGTGTTGGGGGGGTGAATATTCAGATGGCTTTTATTGTTTCAAAAGCATGATTTTGAGGTCATAGTTAAGCCAGGATGCTTAAACACAGGACCAGAACACTT
>APFE030842793.1:24790-38174 GCA_000404065.3 Pinus taeda | reverse complement strand
ACACCATCAACCAGTGAAAGCGAAGTATCTGGACAGAAAAGGAATCGTAAATTTCCTTGTAAATTGTGTGAAGGCGATCATGCCGTCCACCGTTGTCCCCTCCTAGATGAAGCTAAAAGAGTTTTGGATGATTGTCCTACTTCACCGCTACGGCTCCCTCCTGGATATAAGAAACTCTTGCCGAGTCCACCACTGGTTGAAAATCTGGTTGGCATGCCATTATGGTCGGCCGAAACATCTATCATTGAAAATTAACCCTCTGAATCAATACCAGACGAAAGTCAAAAGGTCGAGGTGGCAGTTGACCCGGTCTTGCCTTCAGAATGTTCATCTTCGAATGATACCGCCACTGAAGAGAAAGAGAATGACACCGTTCAAATTGTTTTTGTAAACAAAGACCCTGATGAACTTGGGGGCAGTCTACCCATTCCTTTATCGCAGAAATGAAGTTCATCAGAGTCATATCCAGCCGTCTATTCGGTCCCACCTCCAAGCAACCTAGTCGTTTCCTTCGACTGGAATCTACTAGGCAGACCCCGTTTATCAGCTAGTGTACCATGCTGAATCATTGTACAAGCTTACAGAATGGTCATGGCTGGTACCATCATAGATGAAGGGGCTTCTATGAGTATCCTTTCCTCAACTACATGGAAAGCACTTGGTTCGCCATCGCTTTTGCCTGAAATGAGAAATCTGACAGGCTTTGACAAAGGAACCAGTTGACCATTAGGGATCCTTCCCAATGTGCCCATTACTTTGAGAAGGAAAACTATTCACATGAATGTGATGGTAGTCCAAGGACCCCTAGATTATAATCTACTCCTTGGGCGTGACTATATTTATTGCATGGGATTCGTCGTCTCCTCACTCTTTAGAGTATGTGTTTTCTGCATGAAGGCAGAATGGTCAAGCTCGTAGGCCAACTGTCATTCCTTGGTTCACACATAGCAAATAGTCAAATGCCATCCCTAAATGGTATTTTCATGCAAGGAATGTCTTATCGATCTCTAGTCCGTCCACCTGATGAGCGCGAGTGATTCAGGAGGATATGATTGAAACCTAGGGGGCATGCACGCTGGTCTGTTTCAGCAAGAAAACCTTAGGTATAGAGTAGGTTTCTGTGGAGGATATATGACTAGTCTGACACACCCATTTTTTCAGGAAAATGGGATTAGACTGGAATAATATTCCATTGTCAAAGTTATGTGAGTTGAGGCAACTGCGCCACTCACCTTTGTCTATTTCGGTAGACATCACCAAGGAAGCATTTTGTCTGCGACGTGGATGGAGAGATTTCATATGGTTACCTGGGAATTTTGTGCTATACCTGGGGGCATGCAAACCTTTTTTCATGCAAGTGAAGAGCGACCATTTATTTTTTAAATTTGTAGGTCCTCTAAACTCTTAAGGTTGGTCGTTTCCTAGCTTGCATAAAGAAAGGATCTGGGGCAAAGCTTTAAAAGGTGCAAGCTCCATAAAAAATGGCATCTTAGATGAGATATCCTTATTATATGACTGGCACAAGAAGTTTTAACGTGTAATTCAAGCTCATTAAAAAATAAACATAAGCAATGAGCAAATGTTTCTCCTAGAGTTTAAGCTCATTAAACTATGAACCAATTTTCCAGTAAATAACCATTGTGAATGCGTTATCATCATCTTTTGAGCCTTGGTCGTGTTATCATCATCACCTCCACTCTGTTTTTATCCGATCATTCACCTCCATTTGATTGTTTACCCTTTTGAGGAACATCTACGAACAGTGATTCTATTAGCCATCCTTGTGACACTGTTGTGATTGGAAAATTCCAAACCTTGCCTGGAATCAGCTGCTACCCAAAATCATCACTCGTTCCTCGAAAAACAAGTCTCCTTTAAGCTCTTTTCAACTAACTCGTAAAATATGAAAATATTTCCGAGCGATCAGCCTCTCTGGCTCGTTAAAGTCATCGGAAGTGCTATCCCTCCTCTAGATTTTAATCCTTTTGGACTTGAGGGATTATTACACAAAAAGATCGAGCGCTTGTCTTGTTCGGCTCATTAAAATTACCGAGCATTCATCCCTTTCATATTATTTTATTCTTTTTTGGACTTAAGGTATTATATGAAGAAAAAGAATCCTTGGAGTTTCCTTTCCATCCCTTTTAGACTCTTTAAAATTGAAAAGGACTGACTTATCTTTGTCGTTAAACTCGTTAAAACCGAATAGCGACAAACTCGTCCAAATGGACGAGAATGAGTTTCACTATCGCTAAGCTCGTTAAAATATAATGTTGGCATTATGGTACATATGTTGTACTTGATGGCAATAGATCATAGTGAAACAGGCCAGTAGAAAATATTGATGATCAGCCCACTTAGAATGGAAGAAAGTAAGGGGTTCGCAGGTACACGATTCAAAAGGTGCGGATCTGTAGGCACGCCATTCACAAAGTGCGGATATGTTCGCAGACCTCCCACACAAAAGGTGCAAACCTAAAATGCACGAACCTTCATGCAAAGAAAAATGCGCGTATTATGTTTGGTCCACTGTATTTAGTCCGACGTTTTTGATCCTATGGTTTTGGCATCTAAAATATTAAACCCAGGTTTTGGATCCCTTGTATTGGTTTTCTACGGTTTTGATCCATGGTTTGAGTAAGGGCTTTCCTATAAAAAGGAAAGGAGATCATTTGGCTATGTACTTGGAAATTGAATATCTTAAGATCTAAAATTTTGGGTGATCGGTTTCAAAAGCTAGATCTAGATAAAAGAGAAATATGTAAATTGTAAGGCGAATCTATTGATAGGTCGTGATCTCTTTGGCGCATGTTCAGATTTGTGGATCTGATAGCCTCTGGCACATTGGAGGACTGAGAATTTGACTCTATACAAAGGTCCGCAGGCGATCCAAAGCTCAGGTGTGGAGGAACGCAGCACAGCAGAAGGCGCAGGTGCGGAGGAACGCAGCGCAGCAGAAGGCGCAGGTGCGGAGGAACACAGCGCAGCAGAAAGCGCAGGTGCGGAGGAATGCAGCGCAACAGAAGGTACAGGTGCGGAGGTGCGCAGTTGAATCAACAGAGAAGGTGCAAAGATGTGTCGTCTCTTCACGGTAGAAGTGCAGATATCCGCAGGTTTCCTTCGGTAAAGTTGCAGACCTTTTTCTTGAAATATATTTTAGCTGTATTTGACCTGTTTCTGTAGAGATCTGGGTTTAAACTGGTGGCTGGTTACTGGTGATATTTTCTGGTTACTGCATTCTGAGAAGTTAATTGTTTAAAGGAGATTGGGTGATGCACATGTACTTGATGTTTTGGATCCAGTTTGAAAATTTATGAAACGTGGTCCCTGGAAGAAAGAGAAGGTAGTAGCCTTCTGTAGGTCAGCACCTACGTACTAGTATCTTAGCTAGTACAAGAGCTAAGGGGGTTGTAGCTCCGTTCCAGGAGAAGCTGGAAAATGAGAGAGGGTTGTAGCTCTCTGCAGGTTGTAGCCTGCGTACTGGCAAAGGACTGCACCTGTACAAAATTATTGTAAAAGAAGTTTCTAATTGAAAGAAGATAGAGACATATTGCAGCAGGTGGTTTTCACCCACATTGGATGTCCACCTTATATATGGTGTTCCTCGGTGTGATTATCTATTTTTCCTGTTCTTGCTCATTATTATATGGTACTGACATACAAACTAATGATCAATATCTGAAGAATAAATTAAAGTATAAATCTGGAAGATATATTGAAAAGAATTTAATTATACTGATTCACCCCCCTCTCAGTATTATTTCCAACAATTGGTATCAGATCTAGTCCTTCAGAAGAAGCTTGATCGCTTGAAGGAAGATCTTTCATCATGAGCAACTACGAGAGGGAAGCATCAATCAGGCCACCGATTTTTGATGGGACAAATTTCATATATTGGAAGGTAAGAGTTACTGGCTATCTTTAATCTATTGGTACAGAAGTCTGGGATATCATAGATACAGGGTATACTTTTCCATCAGCAACTCCTACAGATCCGGCTGAGAAGAAGAAATATGAAACAAATGCAAAGGCGGTCAATACTCTTCTAGGATGTCTATCTCAATTAGAATTCGTGAAGGTTATGTAGTATAAATCCGCAAAATAAATATGGAACAAGATTGTTCTGAGCTATGAAGGAGATGATCAGGTAAAACGAGAAAAACTTCAAACCCTCAAAATTCAGTATGAAAATCTCAGAATGCACAACGATCAAAGTGTGGCTAACTATTTCCTTCGTGTAGATGGGATTGTTAATTGTATGAAAAATTTGGGTGAAGAAATAAAAGAGGCCGTTGTGGTTGAAAAAGTTATAAGATCTTTGTCCCCTAAGTTTGAATCTAAAGTTTCTGCAATAGAAGAAAAGGAGAATCTTCAAAACTTTACCATGTCACAGCTACATGGGATTCTAACTGCTTATGAAATGAGGAAAGGAGGACCATTAGACAGGAGAGAAGAAGCCTCCAAGGCTTCAGGCAAAGGAGACTACTATGAGTTAGGACATGCGCCAAAAGAGGAAGAAGAATCAAATTTTGTCAAAAACCTTCAACGGGGTACAGGAAGATTAAGAGGTAAGTTGCCTTTCAAATATTTTGCTTGTGGGAGAGTCAGTCACTATGCTGCCAAATGTCCACATAAGGATAAAACTGACAAAGGGAAGGAACCTGTTAGATGGAACAAGAAACAGAATGTAACTAAGAAAAGTTACAACACTCATGAAGATAGTGATGGTCTTTCAAATAGTGCTGAAGATGAATGAGGTAATAACTATAAACTTTTAATGGCTTTTGAAGATGATGATTACATGGATGCTATAGATATGGATGGCTTTTATGAAGAGATTTCTAGACTCAAAACATGTTTAGAAGAAAAGAATGTGATCATTGATAATCTGCAATTCCAACTTGATGAAAAAGAAAAATCTCTTGAGAAGTTAGTATGTGAAATTGTTGGCCTTAGAAAAGAAATTGAGAAAACAAAGGCTCTTAATCTTAAATTTGTTAAAGGATCTGAAACTCTGGATGAGATTATCAATGTATAGCGTTCTCCGCTAATCAAGACAGGTCTGGGGTATAATGCAGAAGCATATCAAGCGTCCACCTCAAAGAGTTATCTCAATGCAGTAAGGAGGAATGAGCAAAAGCCCAATGGAGATCACCAGGTAAAACAAGGACAAATTACATCAAGGATAAACAAAGACTACAAGGTAAATCAGGGGAAATCCACCTTAAGGATGAACAAAAGCTACAACCAGCCACAGGTAAAATCTTCTCAATTTGCCTCAAGAATGGATGACAATAGAAAATACAATCATTTGGCACGTAGATTTGATAATCGCAGAAGTTTCTTCAATGGCCAATGTTTCTCTTGCCATAACTTTGGCCACAAAGTAGCTCAATGTGTTGCCTATAAAACAATCATGACTAGAGAAGCTCAAAAACAAAGGAGTATGATTGGGATCACGAAAAGGACCTATAACAACTTTTCGGCCCTTGAAAATGAAATTGAATGTTCTATTTGTAACAACTTTGGTCATGAAGATTCTGAACGTAGGAGCAGGTTTTGGCAGACAAAGGAACAAGCCCCAAGTACCAGAACATGGAGAATAAAGGAACCACAATCAGAAAGATGTGGGATAGCTTTTTATGCAGAAGGATAGGAAAATCAATGGTACATCGACAATGGATGTTCGAAGCATATGACAGATGATAAAGAAAAACTTCAATCATATAGTGTTTTAGAAAAGGGAAAGAAAGTTTCTTTTGGAAATGATACCCGTGCAGTCATAAAAGGAAAAGGCACTGCTCAGTTGAAAGAAAAGGTCAAAGCTGGAAATGTTTTGTATGTTGATGGCTTGAAGCATAATCTTCTAAGTGTTAGTCAGATGTGCGATCAAGGAACCGAAGTAATATTTCGATCAAATGGATGTAGCATTCGTGATCTTGATACAGGAAAAACGGTGATCAAAGGCAGAAGAACTCCAAATAATCTATACATATTTGAAGAAGAACTGCGTACCACTGCCGAGATCCGCACCTGCACTGTCTGCCTGACAGCGCACCTCCACACCTGATCCTTCTGTTTCTCTGCGTACCCACGCAACTAAACCTTATGTCGCGCTGCCTACCTCCGCACCGGCGCCTTCTGATGCACTGCGTACCTCCTCACTGTGCCTTCTGCTGCCCTGCGTACCTCCGCACCTGAGCTGTGGATTGCCTGCGGACCTTCAAATAGAGCCAAATTAACAGTCCTCCAATGTACCACAGATTGTCAGATCCACAGATCTGATCACGTGCCCAAGAGATCACGCCCTATCAATAGATCCGCCTTGCACTTTATAGATTTCACCTTAATTTAGATCTAGCTTTTTAAACCGATTACACAAAATTTCATATCTTAAGATATTCAAATTTCACAAGTGTCTAGCCAAGAGATTTCCTTTCCTTTTTATAGGCAAGCCCTTATTAAAACTATGGGGAAAAACCATCGTAAACCAATACAAGGGATCCAAACTGGGGTTCAATAATTTAGATCTTATACCACGGACCAAAACCATAGGATCATGAACGACGGGCTAAATACCAAGGGCCAAACATAAGAATTCCCACGTGTGTGCTCTTTTCTGCATTGGAGTGAGTGAACTGGGGTCTGCACATTCTGAACAGAGCACCTGCGGGTATGTCCGCATTTCTTGGTTGGCGTACCTGCGGGTCCACAACTTCTCTTAGGATCACCTGCGGGTATCTCATTTTCTATGATTTTGAGAGCCTGAACGGAGATCTGCCACTTGAGTGAGTTTCCATCAAGTACAACACCTGTACCATAGTGCCAAACCAGAATCATAATGCCAACAATATCCCCCTTTGCCTTTGATGTCAAAGGGGGAGAATGACGTTGAGGATCTGGAGGTTGCCATCAAATACAACACCTGTACCATAGTGCCAAACCAGAATCATAATGCCAACATACCAAGCCAAGTCAAATGAGTTGTTTCGATTGGGGATGAGGGGTATATTGATGCACAAGTAATATAGACTTTTAGAGTTTTAGTTTCATCTCTAATATTGCTCTGCTACTAATAAGCCTAGATTGTACCCCGACGGAGTCACTTCATGAACACAAGAATTGTTCCACTGCCAGTGAGCCTGGTCAGTATCCTGATGGAGTTATTTTTTTCATTTTTCATTTTTCAAAGAACTGTGCATAAGTGCTTATTTATTTCATGAGGAAGAAGAGGGATCTCGACTTATTCAGAGGAGAAAATTTTATCCCTTCAGAGAAAGATGCTTATATATACCTCTGACATACTTGTTAAGGTTTCCCCCCTTCACCTTACTCTACTTGATTGAGATGACAAGGGTTAACCAAATATAGAAAAGCGATTAGAGTGGGCGGTACTAGTTAAGAGTGCAAGTGTTGTGATTTCACCAAGACTCACTCTGAAAGGAACATATTTTCCATCAGGGTATCATCAACTAAAAGAAATGCAAGATCTTCATAAGGAGAGGGCATAAACAAACACAGTTTCATGGGGAAAATAATCTTAACATTGCATAAAATGATAAATAAATCAAAGGAAAGAAGTAAAATAGAGTAAGCAAACAAAACAAAAAGCAAACACTACACCTACTCCTAAGCTAAGTAGAGCATGGGCCAACTCACGTAAAGGGATATTTCCAATGCAGCCACCGGTGCATTGGTGGACCATGCAGGTGATGGCATGGCTAACAAGAAAGATAAAGAAATGCAAACAAAAACATTTGAATTTAGAACGCATCTACAGAAAAGAAAAGATTGAAATCACATGAAAGGAACCCTGCAAATGTATCATGGTGTTGTGTCACATTGCGCATGGACGAAAAGGAAGATAATTTCCATTTTGCAACAATGCTCGCTATGTATGACTCCTCCAATGCATGAGTTATATCATTCTGTGATTCTGGTGGAGGATTTGAAAACTATAAACTAGGTTTATTTTTAATGTGAACATGAGAGCGATGAGGAGCCTATGGAGATTCAACATATTTCTGATTGGAAGTGGAACTGACCTCAAGGCTACGAGAACTTGACATAACCACTAGCTTGGGCTAAAGTGCCTCAATGGCTTGAGGGGTTTCCACTACATTAGAAGATGGATCATTAAATATCGGTGGCTTATAAATATTGATAATAGGTGAACCAGAATTGTGATCAAATGAATGAGCGAAAATATCACGACAACCATGATAAAAAAATTCATGATAGACATTGGAATCCTCCTGATTTGATGATTCACACAGAGGGGTTGATGAGGAACAAAAAATTTTACCCTCTGAATTTTCAGAAATGAAAGATGAGAGCTGAAGTGTATTTAGGAAGAAAGATTTTTCCTCTCTGCAATCAAATGATAGACTGACATCCTGTGCATTATCAGAATGATTGTAAGTAGAAACATCCAGGGATGAATTTTTACAAGGAAAATAAAAAATGGAAGAATCACATAATATGTTAGGATAAAGAGGATGAGGTGTGGAAAGAATGAGGTCATCCTTCACCACAAATTCTTATTTAGATTCCTACACACACTCATAAAAAATGATAGTGTAGGTTGGTTGTTCAACACCAACTTTGTCCATAACTTGATCCTCATGTAAATCACACGTGGAATTTGGAATGGATGAATGCAACACATTAAAATCTAGAGGATCTAAGGGACCATTGGATTTAGGTTGAGGGGATGAGGCCATGGGACAAACATCAGGCTTGCAGTCCAATTATGCATAGAAATCTAGAGCAGGTGGTGTGGGGGGAGGTGATAGTTCAACAAGTAGGTTTGGAACTTATCCCACCTCACCCTGTGAAGCTAGAGTTGTTTCATGAGAAGGGGATGGAGGGTCACTTGGGACAAAAACCTTGTCCGTCTCATATTTAGAAGCTCTAACACCAAGGTATTCTAGGAGAGGTTTGAAAGATTCTAACTCATGTGGATTTTTTGGGATGTGAAGAAGATATTGAAATATTTTAGTCAAAAATTTCCAATCAACTTCATCCTCTCAAAATTCAAAATAGTAATGACGAAACCATTCATAAAAGTGCACAATAGATTCGTTAGGTGATTTTCGTAATTTTAAGATTTTGTGATCAAGTGATTTACAATCATAAAAGAAGAAAGAACAACCTAAATCTTTGAACATGTGATTGAAAGAGTGTATAGAGGCTGCGGGAAATGTGAGGCACCATTTCTTAATGCGCCCTTCAAACATGTAAGCGAACAAACCACAGGTAATGTCATATGGGGGACTTCATTCCTATGACAGAAACCCAAAAAGGAAATTTCGTTAGTTAATAGGGACGTTTCATTTTCACCATCATATTTAAATCGTGACAAGTCATCTATGACATTTTCTGACACATCCGAATCATGAGCGTGAGAAAAACATGTCGGGGTTGAGATTGTGATGTAAGTCATGAGTGATGTGCAGAGATTCAAAATAGACTTTGAGGGCTCATCTTTTCATCTGGCCCTCATTCTCGCGCCAGAGATGTTGATGATGCTAGACCCGCCAACATTCAAGGGGATCTCCCTAGTAAGAAGTCCCAACTACACCTCAAACAATTTCAAGTAGGAGTCCCAACAGTGGTTGTCAATGTATTGCCTTGACCGTGGTAGTGCACAGAGATAAGTATGATGACTTTGGTCAAATTCAAGTGTGCGACCTTGTAGCGAGTCAAGTGAGATGCATGGTGGTTCTAACACAATGAGGGGAAAAGGAAGTGTGTCCCTTAGAATCTTGTAATAGTACACAGCCTGAAAGGAACACATGAGTGGAATGACATCACAAGCTAAAATGAAAAATAGTCCATAAAACAAAGTGATGGGTTAATCAAACAACACACATTCAACAAGATTCATACAATTGCATACAAAGTAGTTAATAACAAAATGCATAAGTTAAACAACATACATTGCTAAAGAAACTAGAATAGTCCAACTACAATAACAACATATGTATGAAAACTTGTCGGCTCATTAGTTATTATTATTAGTGAAAGTCACACCCATACATACACCATTAATAACCACTAGCCCCAATATTGGAACATTACAGTCAAGAACACCTGCTCCTCCAAAGAAGTATACTCGCTCTACGATGTGGAGAAGCCAAGGCTCATCAAAATAATCCAAAGCCTTCCCTAGGCCTAAGCCTAGCCAAAATCTTGGATCCCAAAAGCCTCTTCTATTAGTTATGAGGTTCTATTTATAGCAAAGGGTGGGGTGACCCTTGACATTATGCTTTGTGACTTTTTGACTACCCTCATGACTCTTCAACTTCCTCTGCAAATAACTCAGTACATTACATAGTGACTGTTGACATTCCACTAATGACACTTGGAATTTCACTTACAACATATTTACAAATACTATACATTTTCTACATGTACCTATGTGAGACAAAATAGGCTAGAGACTGCGTAACAAGACAAAACATTATGGCTCAAAATTTTAGGGAAAGACCAACTCGACAACCTCCACTTGATGACTCTCTATGACGTAATGATACCAAGCTTTATATTATGCTATGCTGTCCCCATACTGCTTGAGAGTGTCTTTTTGATAACAACATGGTATTGACTATGAAAGACCACCAATTCACTTCTGCATGTTTTCTAGGCTCAACTCCAAGTCATCGTTGATGGCATCTCACCTTAGCCACTCCATGTACCTATCGACCTCTAGTACGACTTCGTTTTTCTCCTTAGCTTCAGTGAGGGAACTGATTGACAGGATCTTGTGCGTTCTCACAATTACATCCAAAACCTTATACACACGTGCATATGAAGCTTTAATTTTACTAACGAATGGGGCAAGCTACTCATAGTTTTGGATCTACATCTAGATCTTTGCTTTGTCTAGCTCTTCCTTTAACTTCATCATTTTCGAAAAGTGAATTGGAGCTCCCTTGTACCTCATTGTCCACTCTTGCACATGGGTGATAGCGTTGTGTATGTCTCTGAGAGTTTGGACAATATTTTCGCTCCACCATTGGAAAACATATAGATGGAAAACCTCCTTATGCACGGTATCAAATCTTTCATAGAGTTTCCACATGGTGGCCTCAAGATTTGACACTTCACAAGTATTGTTGTCCTCATTTCAGCCATTGCACACCTACGGATTGTTCTACTTTTTGCCTAGCCACTTGCAAGTTCATTGCCATTTGTTCATTCTTTGCTAACAGGAACTTGACATTTGAGCTTGTGGCTCCTGCATAAACCATAGTGGCATTGACCATGGCAACTAGATGCTTTCTAACATCTGACACTATCACCCTTTCCTTCATATATGTAAGTGACATGTGATGATCTAGGAAATGCTTTCTCCATGCTTATACAATCTTCTGCTACACCTCATCAAATGATAGATTGTACACATTCATCATTGGATCGTCATCAAGGAGAATAACCTCTCCTTGCTCGCTTGGGACTGGTTTTGATACTGGAGGTTGTGGAGACTGAGGGGTTACCTCAGATGCTTTGGGCATGATTTTAGTGTCTTGGTCTTATGGCTCCTATCACAGCTCCATATCTGTTGCTTCAACCATTCACTCAATCTGTTGAGAAAGCTCCTGATCTTGCATCTATTCACCCTCTTCTTCATCTACTGGTTGTTTTGACTCCTCAACATGTATGGGCACAATTTCCTCTATAATTGTGCCTTTGCCTTCTTCGTGTTTCTATTTTTTCTTCTCTTCCCTCTCTCTCCTTCTCAGCTCCTGTTCTTCTTTCAACTTCTTCTATGTTTCCTGAAACTTCCTTTTTGTTTCCTCCAACCTTTGCTTTTCTCCCTTCCTTCATTCTGCTTTGTTTAGATGTTTCTCCCTCTTTTCCTCCATTGTCAAATCTTCTTTCTCCGTGATAGGATCTTCTTTGAACTTGTAGCTTTCCTTAGCCTTTACATTCTTGAAAATCTTCCTCTTACCCTTATCCCGCACTCGTTTGCTACTTATTGTTGTTGTTGTTGTTGTTTCCTATTGTGCTGCTATCTGTAGAGAAACTTTCCATGATGTAGCTATACTAAATATTTCATTGAGCTCGAGTACTTGTAATAATACCTCCAAGGGTCCTCCTCTACCCAATGACATGTCATGTGGATCCATGGATAGTACACCTTCACCGAGTGGTTCTTACAAATACCGTGGGGATTGTATGGATTGAAGTCTTTAGTATTGAACTCAAACTTCTCTATATCCTTAGGTTTGACATCTGCATCTATCAAGCTCTTAATCTCATACAATCCAATCTACAAAGGAAGAGCATGCCATGGTGCTTTCTTCCTCCTATGCGGCCCTACTGATAACCATGTGGAGATGTGATATGCGACCTCTTGCATGACCAACTTGTCCATGGCATACCTTGGTAGAACATGTAGAGGCTTCTCTCTACCAAACATCCTCATGAAGGTGCCACTGGGTGAGGCATACCAATATGCAATGTTCAGTATTGCCTCCATGGCTTCTTAGGACATGCAAGGTGGATCCTGCTCAAATATCAACTTGTACACTAGGATAATTTATTGGTCAGCTAGCCTCACCATAACACCTTGGTAGCTGCACTTGGAAAGAAACTTGTAATAAATATTGATGACATTCTCTTGTGGTGTCCATGTCCAAGCCATGCCAGGAAACGGATTTTGGGCACATATTGCATCAAGTAAATACGCGGACATGTAGAATCTTGCTTGCTCATCCTTGGGCGGATTTGGGGAATTAGTCACATGGAATTTCAATTGAAGAGGCAACATATCCGACTAGATAAATGGCCTTCCATCATTCACCAACTGTTCCAACACAACCACCCAATTCTCCAGAAATGTCTTTATGCTCTTTCTACCTATAATTTACATGAAAATATGATCAAGAGTTAGGAGACGTTTCTAAGTGACTTAGCCTTGTAAGCATTATTGGTTGTTGATATGAATTTTGATGGGTCTTTCACTAAGCACTTTATAATATCTATGGTGTTTACAAAGCTGTTGGTGGCATACAAAAGTGTATCCATGTGGGTCATTGGTTGAGGTAAGTGATACATATGGTGACAGTTCTTCATCCCAAAGGTAGCAAGTTGTGTCCAGGGAAAATTTTAAGAACCCCCCCCCCCCTAAATTTATAAATATAATAAATTGGCGAATCTCCATGGTATATAGGAAAAATGGAAGGCGATTTTATCAATAATATAATATGTATATGTAATTTTTTGGCGAATCTCTCACTAGGCATGGCAAATATTTTACTCAATTATAAAATCTTGTAATATCTTGGCAAGTCATTCACTAAATAATAAAACTTTGTAAAGTCCTAGTGAATCTTAGCATTGTGAACTCTTAGAGAATTTTTTGAAAAAGTATAAA
>APFE030842793.1:0-21099 GCA_000404065.3 Pinus taeda | reverse complement strand
TAACCTCTTTCTTGAGCGTTCATAAATAGAACGAGAGTTATGGACTAAATATAAAAAGAGCTTTTATTTATTTACCGTACTTCTAGTTTATTTATATTTTTATTTATTTACCATACCTTTTGAGTAAGTATAAAAAGATGTTTTATTTATTTACCATACCTCCACTTTACTTATATTTTTATTTCTTTACACCCTTGCATGTATATAAGGTGACTTATGGAGTAAATATAGAAAATGTTTAATTTATTTACCATACTTCTCATTTATCTATATTTTTATTAATTTACCATACCTTTTTTATAAATATGGTATTTGACCCATAGGATTCACTTAAATAAAACATATTCTTGAAATGGGCGAATGGATTCACTTAAATAAAACCTATTCTTGAAAATGGGCGAATGGATTCACTAAAATAAAACCTATTCTTGAAAATGGGCGAATGGAAGGTTGTAACTCCTAATTTCAAGGGCTAAATTTACCTTTTTTACCCTCTCCCTTAAATAAGGTGGGCTATTTGAGGTGATTTGTAAAAATGTACTATGATACAAAATATTCGCCCACTAAAAATTTAAAACCCCTTAATTTCGCCAAAGGGCGAACATTCGCCCCTAAAATTATCCTTGGTTGTGTCCCACTGGCACTGATCCATGTCATAGTCTTTGGATCAATGTGTGAGACAATCTAATGGATGATATCCACACAAGGGAAGGTGGGGTACCTGCATGCAAACTTATGTAAGCCTAACCAATGGATATTAACACACACCTGTCGATCTTCTAGATCTTCCTTAAAGTCCCCTGCAATGATCTCCTTGATTTATTTCCATGTTAAATTCATGCATTTATTAATGAACAGCTGAGCTTCTACATAAACTGGAAAATTTACTGACACCTGCTCAACTGCTCCCTAGTGCTACTCTCGACAATATCCTTTGATGCAACTCTCTTGGAAGCCATGTTACTTGTAACTGTTGGAGAGTTTCTCAATCAATTATTGTACTTAGAGACATAGAGGACACTCATGGCATGAAAATGTTAGCTTGAAACCAAAATCACTTCAAGATCATATCAAACAAAAAATTGGGCAACTACTGGGAAGAACTACGTAATTTTATATTTCATAGGTGACTGATTATCAGCTAATTATGCACATGTGTAGTCCCAGTTTCCAGTGGGGAAGTATTGTTGTCTGGAACTATGCAATGTCTATTTTAGTCAGGTTTAGGCCACATGATATAGTGCATGGCGCAATCCCAACGGCCAAGGATCTTGATTGGATCCTGGAACTGCATAGTGCGTAGTTGGAACGAGGCCTTGGGAGCCTTTGTGCAATTCCTAGAGCCAAGGCCAAGCCTTGAGATCTAGAATTGCGCAATGCATGCTGGGAGAAGAAAGATCCGGGCAAGCCCAGATTTGCCCAATAGGATCATGAAAACAAGCAAATCTGAAGGAGGGAAAGATGGTGGGTTTAGATCTGGGTGAATGATGATGCATGCAAATAAAACAATTGCATGAATCAATCAAAATGAAGAACAATGAAGCATGTGGAGAGATTTTCTATAACAAATACTATTAGTGAAAAAACTGGGTAATGCATGCGACACTTAAGAAAGGCAATGAAAAACTTAAAACATCACTTCTGCAAGCTAAAACAAATCAAAACATGACAGAAAAAGCAACAAAATACCAGAAAAGAAAGACTTACCTGGAAAAGTTGCGATGAATGTGTCGAAGGTTCCTAGATCCCCCCAGGAATACCAAAGCTCTAAGATCAAATGTACAAATGAGATCTGGAGGTGTCCATTAAATATATTTGGTCAATTTAGGGTTAATGAAGTGAAATCCAAAAATCTAGGAAAACGTGACACTTGGTAGTAGTTTCCAAAAATAACTCAAGTGCCACCTTTGAATGCTAAAAATAGATCCCTATTTCCTAGGGATGTTTTTTCACTTTTTATTTTTTTTAATTTTTTTGGGAAAAAGCTTCCATGCATTGCACAGAGAGATTGCATAGTTCTGGGGAGAACTAGGAAAATTTTTGGCTCATGCATCGGGCAGCTGCTGAGGGAAAGCTTCTATGCAATTTCTGGGTTGAGTGCGTCTAGTTGCCTCTCATGCTCTATGGAGTTTCCCAGCCAAAGGATGGCTGTGAATTGACTTTGTTCAATTTTGGAGCTGAAAACTCACTACTGCCTTGGACTACACTGTTCCCGAGAGAAAGGTTGGTTTCCCTCAAGGATTGCACAGTTCACTAAGGCAAGACTGGAACCAGGTTAAAGCTGAGTGGAGAGATGGAATTGTGGTTTACATAGTAAGTCAAGTGAGAAAACACAAGCCATAATGCAAAGATAAAGCTCAACGAAAGCACAACTACTTGTGTCAGTGTGAGATGATTTGTTGTGATTTTAGGAGGGAGGCTCCAAAATGAAGCACAGGAAAATTTTTGGAGGGTGGTTGTAGCTACTACAACACAACCCACTTCGATTTGTCAATATTTTCTTTAACCACCTCTTCTGCAAGCATATGGTTAATGAAATCAATGATCACTCTCGCTTTGACAAGGAATTCTCTAATAATATTCTTGATTATATTGATCTCTTTGTGGGTCATTTTGACATATTCTATCTTCTCTTGGATCAAATCCATGTGACCCTAATTCCTATCCACTATCTTGATAATATTTTCCTAGGTAACTCTTTTTGCAACCTTGAAAGAAATTTTTCTTTGATGCTTTCTCCTCAAGTCTTCTAATTCAACATCATTTTTCTTGCCATATTCCTATTCTTGATACATCTCTGTCTTGATTCTCTCATGCTCTTCTTCCTTTGCTTTCAGTGGTAGCTCTCGACTTGTGAGTAGATCTTGTAGTTTCTTTGCATCCTTCGATATAGTCATGGATTAAACTTACTCGATGAACACATCTAGGGTATGTTGAGACTGTAGGGTCTCATTTGTCTTCTCTTTCATTCCTTGGACCGATGCCTCCAGTAGCATAATTTGTTCCTTGTATTCTTTATTGTTTGTGAGTCCCTCATGCAACTTAACCTTCATTTCTTGGCTTTCTTTTTGTACCACTACCAACTCAATTGTCTACACAGGATGTGCATATGGAATATTTAGTTTTATTTTCATCGAGGCCATATCCTTGTCTTTTTCCTCCAATATATCCTTATACTACTTAAAAACCATAGGGAATGTGTTCAAATGTGTGATTTTTCCCTATAGGGTTTTAATCTTTATCATCCTAGTTTTTAAAACCATATACTCATATTTCAATTGGTTATTGGCCTTGGTATAGAGATCTTGCAACATTTTGGTCATAACATTTGTTTGGTGCATTTGTTTATGCACCATGTGGGTAACTTGCAAGTTCAAATCAATAAGATCAGCGTATAAAATATTATCCACATACAAGGAAAATTAATGCACATGGTAATCTAACATGGACCACATTGTCTCCACTTTGTATTGCAGCACTTCCAACTTGAAAATGTCATTTTCATAACCAAATGCACTCTTAAGCTGCATAAGAAGAATTGGTTCATTCTTTGCTATTCTGATGTTTCTCTTCCTTTCCTTAGAGTCTTTCTTGGATATCTACTAGAATTTTTCTACTATTAACATGTGTTGAAGCTTGGATAGTTCTCATGACTCCATTGCCTCTGATATTGACATGGAAAAGGGAAAGGTATCCATGGTAAATTCTTGTTTTGATGGTGTTTCCAGCTAATTGTTGTCTAGTGTCAGACTTTTTGACTATATCTCATCATCGTCTTCATCATCGCCATACCCTACTACTTTACCTGTCCTTTCTTTCCTTGAATTGGGAACTTCTCCTTCATCAAGCTCTATAGGTATTGAAGTATCTTGCTTCTTACCAGAGAGGTAAGAAAAATTTGACTCAGTTGGATGTAGTATGGACTTGACTTCTTCCCAAGTAGATTTTGTTGGGAAAAATACTAGGGGCAGGAGGGCGGGGGGGGGGGAATCAAAATTTTTAACTTATTTTAAATTTTCATTTTCTTACTATGAATTATGTACACTATTGTTCTTTATGCAACTAGAGTATGTACACGACTTTAGTGAAATCAAACAATGTATATCCAATTAAACAGTTCTTTATAAGTTCCATAAGATCTTTATCTTTAACCAATGCATTATTAAGTTCATTAGTCATATAGTATGCAATGAAGATCAAAATAAACCACCAAGCATAAGAAACACAACAACACATGTGAACACTAGGATTTTGAGGTGGAAACCCAATGTATGAGAAAACCATCACTACCATTATCTATGTCTTCTTTATTATTATATAAAGAAAATCTTATTTACAATCTTGTATTGGAAAAGACTCTTAACTTCATGCAAGAACCCACCTACAGGAGGCTACAACCTCCACTCCTTCTCTAGAACCCACTGGAAGGGAGCTCCAACTCCTTCATCTCATTTACTGGCTCCTACCAAAAGGGAGAACTGACCCCCTTAACAAATTTACTAGCTACAACTAGAAGGAATATTTGATTGTTGTTGGCTTAGGGGGTCTTAACCTAGGTTCAGAGTTAGTTGTGCCAACCAACAAAAGCCTACATTATTGGTCGTTACAGCAACAACCCGCATATTGTAGGTTGTAGCCTCACCCGAATAAGTATTGGGGAATGATGGAACCAAGTTTCTACATCCAAAGATCAATGTGATGTCTTTTAGTGCTCTAGATCTGCCTTCATGCATATTTATAAGACCCTAGGGCTCGGTACTACAACTCCCTTTAAACAGCCTCTAGACCTTTGTAAAGGTTTACGAGTGGTCTTTTGGGACCCTTAACAGTCAAATCATCCACTTACACACATCAGAAAGTAACCATAGATCTGAGATCATGCAGACCTACTTAAGTATTTTAATAAACATAACAGAATGTATCAAAATCTTCACAAAAGTACTTAACATGTAGTGCATACAGTTATTATGACTTATTCCATAGAGTCGTGCATCATTAGATCAAGATTTCATTAATAAATTATTCATCCACAATATATATTGTAATTATAAATAAACATAAGTAAACAGATAAACTCAGGAATTCTTCGATGATATTCTTTGTTGATCTTTAGTTAGGATTTACTGACTCAAAATTACCCTGCGCACTCAGCTGCAAACTCTATCTAGGCCTCTGTGCACTCAACTAAAGAGCCTTTTTCTCCTATCTGACCCACTTCTCTATGTTATCTTCTATTGACCCCTTACATGCCTTCTCTCCCTTAGACTCTCTAAGACATGCCTATTTATACAATCCCATGGGTGGATCTCAAAGACGACTCATATTTACATAAACAAGGGGCTAAAAACCCTTTTACTCCTAATCATCTACGTGCTCTGTGCCCACAATTCACGAATAATTTACATCATTTACAACAATTACATCAAAACATTGGTTTTTAACCCCAAAAATGACGCAAGGGACCCCATCCTAATAGGCCCCCAACACAAAGATTATGACTCACCCTCGAGTCACTCGGCTGGCACAATGATCTTGCTGCGAAGATCCCCTAGCTCCACTTGAACTACTACAACCTCAACAACACTTTGTGTAGCTACCTGCTTGACTTCATCTACTAGTTCTATGATGCCTACTTCTAACATCTTATCTAACTCTAAGCGAACCTTTTCCTTGTACTTAGGATTTGGGTGATACGACCTCTACTTAGCAGGCTTCACGTCTAGCTTTAGAGTGATTTTCATAGCACCCCAATCACCTATTATGCCCTTCAAGTCTGAAAACTTAGTAGGGAACAGATCCTGATATTCACGGAGTAATTTAACAACCTAATCCACAGTAGCGTCATCCCAATAATCCTCAATTTTTGAAAACTTCGGTTATGCTTTAGTCCTAATGTTCACTTGCTTGGTTTTCAACGACACGGTGATGTTCGGGTTGTCTATTTGTGGGCCCTCAACTTCGTGATGCCCTTCAGCCTTTGGAATATTAATATTTCTTGGACCTTCATCCTCCTCCTAAGCGGCACATTATAACATTCCAGTGCATGATGTAGTTGGGTGCTCCAATCTAGTTGGACATATTAGCCCTTGAGTTAGAGGGCTTCTATTTTTAGTAGAAATGTCCCCTGTTTTAGCTCCGACGACCACATCTCCTCTTGCTCCACTTTGGCCATAAGTTGTGTTAGCCCTGAGGTTCTGATCCAAATAGATCCAAAATGGATCTAAGAACTCTCTAAGTCCTTAAAAAATTGTTTAAAAGATCAAAATAATCACAAGAGAAAACCCTCCAAAAGGTGGAAAAACACTATTGGGAAATGAAAACATAGAGAAAACAATGAAAAACAGAGGTCGGGAGACAGATGGCCAGAAGGGGAAAAGCCATAACACAATGCATCCAAACCAACAAAAGTGATCATGGAGCATCACTGGCACGAGCGAGCTCCCTGACAACACAGAAAGATTACCAGAATTTGGTTACTAAGTTGTTAGAAAAAGAGACCTCTAGCTCATATCTATTAAATCGTGGCATTAATCAGTTAAAAGCCAGAGGGGATAGATTAAGACACCTCGATCCTCAGAGAGCCCGAGGGCATTGTAAAAATCCTATAAATGGCTGAAAGTTAGAAGTATCAGGGGTTCAACTTTTGGAGACTATGGAGACTCTGTTCCTCCCAGTGTCTCATCTTCATTCTAGTTATACAAGCTTCTTTTGCTGTTATATGTTCAATCCCCATCTTTCCCTCTATTCTAAGCTTGCACTTGAATGGGTTATTCATGTTTTCTTCTATGTCGAATGCCAGAAAACTCTCATCTTTTCTCTGCATTGATAAATTATATTTGTAAGATTCATTTGATTTTTGTAGCTAGCCATTCATATGTGTTTATGTATGCATCTGCTAGTACAGTCAATATTCTCCATCTATCCATTGAATCTATAATATATTGAGCATTAGCGGTTGAAAGCCTTGTCTAGGTGAGGGTGTTCATGCATGTTTTGAGTGAAATAGAGTTGAAATGGTCATCTAATTTGATCCAAGCCCTAATCCATTCCAATAGTTTAGAGAGCGAAATTGAAGATTTATATGTTTCCAAGCATCTCCGAGCTACAACCTAGGAGAGCTTCTTGGAGTGCTAACATAATTGGCACTGTTTCCGAGGAAAGGATACTGAAGCCCATCTTCCTTGGGAGACGACACAGATCCAGCTTTGATGATAGACAAAGTCTGGACGCTTTTTGGTTGTAATCATCTATTTGGCAACTCTACTAGAGGACAAACCTCTTGGCGACTCCACTTCATAGTTCTGGCTCAGTTTGTGAGGCATACTCTGAGAAATCCTCAAAAGACACAAGTTGACCTAGTATCTGACCCTGAAAATGTCATCAAAGAAAGAAAGGCATTGCAGAAAGGAGCATCAGGTTTAGGTAGCTCTAAACAATATTCTATATCTCTTTAAAAAAATCCTGTAATAGAACAAATACTTGTTGAGAGTATAGCATCTAATACTAGCAGTGAAGAAAAAATCTTAGAGATTCATAGAGCTCCTTCTTCTTTAGGTCCTCCTTCCATTCTAAGCCCGAAGAAAGCCTCTTCTCCTATCCATCATACTCCTTTAGTCATATCAGTCACTTCTCATCCCTCTATCATTTAGACTTCCAATACCCTTATGGCCACCATAGCTATGGCATGACCAGAAGCACCTTCCAAAATGGAAAGAATCATAGCTGCTAGGTATGGACCTCTAGTACTGCCCACTCCTTTGAATGCCATGCCTACTGGAGAATATCAGAAGTATAGGCCTAAGTTCATTGAGACTAAAGGAATTTTCAGTTGAGGAACATTTGGAATCATTCTATAGCTATGCTGATAATCTGGACATTAGTGCAGATATGTGTGGATGAGAGTCTTTGTCGAAAGCCTAGACGGAGAGGCTAGAAAATGGTTCACAGAACTGAACCCAAGTTCTATAGCAGATATTGAGGCTTTAGATGATGCATTTCTAAAGCATTGGGGGGATGAGAAGGATATACTCTACTACCACACCGAGTTTGGAAACTTAAAGTGGGAAAATGGTGAGTTGTTGTTTGATTTTAATAAGAGGTTTAACCACATGTACACCAAGATACCAGCTGAAGTAAAACCCACCATTACCTCTACTAAACTCATCTATGTCAGTGCCTTTGATTCTGAATTTTGTCTACTATTGAGGGAGAGACGATGTGCTACCTTAGCTGATATGCAGGATGCAACCTTGGAAGTAGAATCAAACATCATGGCTGCAAAGAAGCTCAAAGGGAATGTTGACAGAAGGAGACAGGGGAGCGAATCTTCATTATCTTCAGATCCTAAGATAGATAAAATGACCAAGATGATAGAATCATTAGCCTCTAAAATATCCAAATTAAAGGTTGAGAATCACCTTGGGAAAGGAAGAGTTCCTAATACCTTTGCTCCTAGAAATCCAAATCCATATAGAAGAGCTAATGAGTAGTTGCAGATTTTGCAAAGAAGAAAAGGTGCCAATGAAGACCAAAGGGTAAAGACCCCTTTCCAGAATGTAGTCATGGAAAAAGAGCAGCTTGAAGAAGATGATGAGATCCATTTGCCTGGAAGACAAGGGAAGTGCCTCCTTTTTGACCTCAGCTGCCTATGAAAAGTCATTATTCAATAACTAGATCAACCACGAGTGGGATGGTGGAGTTGTTCTGCAAACTGCTGATCAACACAGATATAATCCGAGGTCGAAGATGAATAATGCCAAGGAAACTCCCATTCAGAGAGTTGTTGTCCCTACAATACAACAAGATAGTAAGAAGAAATGACCAACAATTGATCTTATCATCCTTAAAAATCCAACTCAAGAGGTAAGAGGCCTTAAGAAGTCTCCTTCTCCTTTTAGTTTTGAATCAGAAATTTAGAAGCTAAGCATACTTATACCTCTGATTGAACTAGTGAAAAATGAGTCCTTGAGATCTATCCTTAAGGCCCTTGAGACTAAAGCCATCCAAGCCTCCACTGAGTACGTAAATATGCAAGATGACAAACCAACTATTGTTCTCAGCCCAATGATTGAAAATTGTAATGACAACTCCCCATCATTATATGTATCTTTGACTATTCCTGACAAAATCCTTCATAACTACCTTCTAGACACAAGATACAGTCATAATCTAATGTCAAAGGCTATCATGGATGACTTGGGTCTTGACATTACCAAATCTTATCATGACCTATTTTCTTTTGACTCTAGAAAAGTGAAATGTTTGGGGTTAATCAAGGACCTGGCCATCACCTTGTCTCAGCTGCCCATGAAGAGCATGATGATGGATATCGTGGTAGCAGATGTACCCCCCAAGTTTGGCATGTTTCTCTCCAGAGGTTGGATCAAGAGATTAGGCAGAACATTGCAAAATGATCTGTGTTATGCTACTGTCCCAGTTTTTGGAGGTGAGAGTAGGAGATTATACAGGGAAGCTCAGTTGGCTTATATAGTTAGTGATGAAAGGAATCCCACTAATCATTCCATCTATGCTGTTGACACTGATTTTGGAGCCTATATTCTTCAGACTGAAGAATCCCAGTTGGCCTCCATGCAGCTTAAGAAACTAGTTTGCTAGATCATAGAGGAAGAAGGCCCACAAATTTTGGACATGTTCTTTGATGGAGCTTGCTCTAAGGAAGATGCAGGGGTAGGTGTAGTCCTTGTGTCCCCCACACAAGAATGTGTTCATTTATCTTTCAAGTTAACTTTTCAGGTCACAAATAACATAGCAGAATACGAAGCCTTGATATTGGGCTTAAACGCTGCTAAAGAAATGGGCATCAAAGGTTTGAAGGTGTTTGGAGACGTAGACCTTATCATTTAGCAGGTCAACAAAACTTTCCAAGAAAATCATCCAAGGCTGAAAGCATATAGAGATGAGGTATGGAAGCTCAAGGACTCTTAATATTTTCAACATTTTCTTACATCCTGAGAATGAAGAACCAGCTTGTTGATTCCTTTGTTGTGTCTGCTAGCATGTTTATTCCACCTTTGCCTCCTAAATTGGCTTATCAAGTTCAAGTGAAATATAGACCATCTCTACCTAACAATGTAAAATACTAGAAAATTTTTGAAGATGATGATGAAATTAATAAGTTTTTGAAGAATGCAAACAATCCAAGCTAAAGGACGAGATTGGTCAGGACAACATAGTTCAGCTGCCTAGTAACCATATACCCAAAGGATTGGTGCCCTTAGAGAAGCTGTTTGATCATAATGATGTACCTTATAAGCTTTCCAAAAAAGAAAATGAGTCTATTGTTCATAAACATAAGGTAGGGAGTCCAGCCCATCCAAAGCACATAAATCTATCCACTCACTTGTTTTCTGCCCGGAGTTTCGAGTATTGCACCTTGATGAAACAATTTGCTAATATTTTTACTTGGGAGTATAGTGAGCTTAAGACCTATGAAACCAACATCATTCAACATAAGATTCCATTGGAGAAAAACACCATCCCTTTTAAGTAGAAATTAAGCCCTATCAGCCCTCTCTTATTGCCTTTGATTGAAAAAGAAATCAAGAAGTTGTTGGATGCCAAGATCATAGTTCCCCTAAGGTATTCAAAGTGGATAGCTAACCTTGTGGTATTAAGAAAGAAGAATGGAGAAATCAGGCTTTGTGTTGACTTCAGGAATCTGAATAAATGCTCTAAAAAAGACAACTACCCCCTGCCTAAGATGGAACACTTACTACAAAGAGTTTCAGGGGCTAGAGTCATGTCTTTCCTAGATGGATTTTCAGGTTATAATCAGATTATTGTACATCCAAAAGATCAGGAAAAGACCGTCTTCACTATGCCTTGGGGCACTTTCATGTACTCTAAGATGCCTCTTGGACTGATGAATGTTGGTGCTATTTTTCATAGGGCCATGGACATAGCCTTTGTGGGAGAGAAGGACAAGTTTGTCCTTATTTACCATGACGACATAACAGTCTTTTCCAGCAGTCACAAGGACTATTTGCAACATTTGAATAAGGTGTTTCTAAAGCACAGACGTTTTGGAATTTCTATAAACCTAAAGAAGTCACAGTTTTCTTTGGAAGAAGGCAAATTGTTGGGACATATTGTTTCTGCTGAAGGTGTGAAGATCGATCCAGCAAGAGTTCAAGAAATTCAGGCATTGTCCATCCCAAGGTCAAAAAGGGACATCCAATCTTTCCTGGGTAAGATTAAATTTGTCAGGAGGTTTATTCCAAACTTTGCAGAGCTAGTGAAGCACATCACTTCCATGCTGAAGAAAGGATCATAAATAAAATGGATAGATGGTGCAAGAAGCTCTTTTGAAGCCATTAAACAAGCTATCATGGAAGCTCCCACTCTAATCAGCCCAGATTATACCAGGGAGTTTTATATATTCTCTTTTGCCTATTATGATACACTTGCAGCAGTTATATTGTAGAAAAACGCTGAAGGTGTAGAACACCCTATGGCCTTTTTCAACAAAACTCTGAGGGACACTGAACTAAGGTATGACCTTATTGAAAAAGAAGCTTATGCTCTCATAAAATCTTTAAAGGCATTCAGAATTTATATTCTGCATTCCAGAGTGACTACATATGTGCCGTCGGCCTTAGTAAAATATGTTCTAATTGAGCCGGATATTGATGGAAAGAGAGCTAAATGGATTGCAAAATTCATAGAGTTCAACATACAGGTGAAGCCCACCAAGCTTGTCAAAGTCTAGGGCTTGGCTAAGCTAATGGCTGAGGAAAATTGCAGTTTGTTAGACATCAATTGCATGGGTTCAAATTCAGGTGGTGAGCGGACAGAGGAAGCAGTGGTAGAGCGAGACCATAATCAGTCGTTGGTTGAAACTCTAGCCACCTGTGAATGGTATTCTAGTGTAGTTCATTTTTTGTGGAAGCTAGAAGTCCCTCCAAGGCATAGCACAAGTCAAGCTCGGGCCATTAAGCTTAGATCAACCAAATTGTGCATTAATGAAAACCTTCTCTATTGGAAAGACCCATCAGGGATCCTCTTGAGATGTCTAGACAAAGGACAATCTGTGGAAGTCACGCAGCATCTGCGGAGGGCATGATTATTGGAAAACTATAGCCCACAAGATCCTGAGAGCTAGGTATTATTGGCCTACTCTATTCTCTAATGTGTTTTCTTTTGTGAAATCTTGTGAAAAATGTTAGATGTTTGTGGGAAGGCAACAACTAAAATCTCTACCCTTGAAACCAATGCATGCCAATGGTCCCTTCCAACAGTGGGGCTTGGACTTCATAGGTGCGATCAATCCACATTACAGTGGCCATCACAAATGGATCCTGGTAGCCACTGATTATTTCACCAAATGGATTGAGGCCATACCCACTAAAAATGCTAATCATTAGGTTGTCATAAAGTTATTGAATGATAATATTTTCACTAGATTTGGTTTCCCAACCAAACTAGTTAGTGATAATGCAACAACTTTCAGGGTAGAAAAATTGGTGGACATGTGTGAATCCATGGGCATTCAATTGGTGCATTCTACCTCATATTATCTTCAAGGCAATGGCCTAGCAAAATCATCTAACAAGAGTCTTGTAAGGATAATAAAAAAACTATTGGAGGACAAAAAAATGAATTGGGATTCCAAGTTGAAGTTTGCACTATGGGCTGACATAGTTACCAACAAGAAGTCCATACGAAATTCTCCATTTAAGCTAGTTTATGGTGCTGATGTTGTTTTTACTATCCAGCTAATTCTCCCTGTGGCCAAATTATTGCAAGAAGAACAAGATACATAGCGAGAAGAATGAGTAACTTGGTTGAATTACAACAGATCAGAGAACAAGCGATTGAGAAGTCAAGAATTCATCAGAAGAAGATCAAAGAAACGTTTGATAGAAAGGCAAAAAGGGACAATTTTCAAGATGGTGACTAGGTTCTCAAATGGGATGTGTTGAAGGAAAAGAAGGCAACCGTGGTAAATTTGATGCCTTATGGACAGGATCGTTTGTCATTGCTAAAGTTCAGATGAACAACACTTTCATTTTGCACAATTTGGAGGGAGAAGATGTTTTTGATGGCCCAGTCAATGGGCGAATTTTGAAATTTTACTTCATATGAGGCTATAAGGCCTTAATATTGTAATAATTTTCTTTAGTTTTTGTTTTTTATACAAATAAACTCCATGCCCAATGGAACACTAGGAGATAAGTTTGTTTGGGTTGTTACTGGAAAGGCAGTAGTCTACAGTTCTTGAAACCTCACAAGGAGGCTTTCATCCCCAGAAGGAGCCAGTGTTAGCCCTTGAGGTAGAGGGCTACTATTTTTAGCAGAAATGTCCCCTGTTTTAGCTCTGACGGCCACATCTCCTCTTGCTCTTCTTTGGCCATAAGCTGTGTTAGCCCTAAGGTGCTGATCCAAATAGATCCAAAATGGATCCAAGAACTCTCTAAGTCTTTAAAAAATTGTTTAAAAGATCAAAATAATAACAAGAGAAAACCCTCCAAAAGGCGGAAAAACACTATCAGGAAACTAAAACATAGAGAAAACAATGAAAAACAATGGCTAGGAGATAAATGGTCGGAAGGGGAAAAAGCCACAGGACAATGTAGCCAAACCAACAGAAGTGATCATGGAGCATCATTGGCAAGATTGAGCTCCCTGACAGCACAACAAGATTACCAGAATTTGGTTACTGAGTTGTTATAAAAATAGACCTCTGGATCATATCTGTTAAATTTTGGCATCAAGCAGTTAGAAGCCAGAGGGGATAGATTAAGACACCTCAAACAACACTTTCATTCTGCACAATTTGGAGGGAGAATGTGTTTTGGATGGCCCAGTCAATGGGTGATTTTTGAAATTTTACTTTATATGAGGCTCTAATGCCTTAATATTGTAATAGGTTTTTTTAGTTTTTGTTTTTTTATACAAATAAACTCCATGCCCAATGGAACACTAAGAGATAAGTTTGTTTGGGTTGTTACTGGAAAGGCAGTAGTCTACAGTTCTTGAAACCTCACAGGGAGGCTTTCATCCCCAGAAGGAGCCAGTGTTAGCCCTTGAGGTAGAGGGCTGCTATTTTTAGTAGAAATTTCCCCTGTTTTAGCTCTGATGGCCACATCTCCTCTTGCTCTAATTTGGCCATAAGTCGTGTTAGCCCTAAGGTACTAATCCAAACAGATCCAAAATGGATCCAAGAACTCTCTAAGTATTTTAAAAATTGTTTAAAAGATCAAAATAATAACAAGAGAAAACCCTCCAAAAGGCGGAAAAACACTACCGGGAAGCGAAAACATAGAGAAAACAGTGAAAAACAGAGGCTAGGAGACAAACAGCCAGAAGGGGAAAAAGCCATAGCACGATGCAACCAAACCAACAGAAGTGATCATGGAGCATCATTGGCACGATTGAGCTCCTTGACAGCACAACAAGATTACCAGAATTTGGTTACTGAGTTGTTAGAAAAAGAGACCTCTGGCTCATATACGTTAAATCGTGGCATCAAGCAGTTAGAAGCCAGAGGGGATAGATTAAGACACCTCGAGCCTCAAAGAGCTCGAGGGAATTGTAGAAAGCCTATAAATGGCTAAAAGTTAGAAGTATCAGGGGTTCAACTTTTGGAGACTGTGGAGACTCTACTCCTATTAGTGTCTCATCTTCATTCCAATTACACAAGCTCCTTTTGCTGTTATATGTTCAATCCCCATCTTTCCCTCTGTTCTAAGTTTGTGCTTGAATGGGTTATTCATGTTTTCTTCTATGTTGAATGCTAGATAACTGTCATCTTATCTCTGCACTGATAAATTAGATTTGTGAGATTCATTTGCTTTCTGCAGCTAGCCATTCATATGTGTTTATGTATGCATCTACTAGTATAGTCTGTATTCTCCATCTATCCATTGAATCTATAATCTATTGAGCATTAGTGGTTGAAAGCCTTGTCTAGCTAAGGGTGTTCATCCATGTTTGAAGTGAAATAGAGTTGAAACAGTCATTTGATTTGATCAAAACCCCAATCCATTCCAATAGTTTAGAGAATGATATTGAAGATTTATATGTTTCCAGGTATCTCTAAGCTACAACCTAGGAGAGCTTCCTGGAGTGCTAACAGAACCCATTCCAAAGGCTCTTGCAGTATTCTAAAGATCACTGCCTTAATCTCCTATAGAGCTTCATCAATGCTCTCAAACCCATCTTGAAAATTGAAGGTCATTAAGAATCCTTCCCTCAATCTATCCCACTCTGTGGTGCCATGATGGAGTTCTGTCTCCAAATACTAGTTCATGGGGATTGTGTCTAAAGGATGGCAAAACAAGTGTACCCACTCCAGCTGTGGCTCAGTTCCATAAGCTTTAGCCCACTTTGCTAAGTGATCACGTGGATCATCCCTCCCATCATATTTCTTAGTTAATCAAATGTTAGGTCAACCAAACCACAATCCCATCATTCTTCTATAATCCTGCCATCCATCAACGTTATTCTTGTGCGTACCCCACCATCATGTGGGCATAGTGTCATGTATAACGCTTGGAAATGGTGATGCTCAGGGAATTTACATTCAAATGCATCCAAAAAATTATCTACATCAGCTAACCCATCATAATAAGGTAAATTCCTTACCTTCGAATAAACACAATGCAACAATTTAGTCATCATATTGCAGTGCAATGTAGATACTTCATGTAGCCAATTATGCCAATGTTCGAATTCTTCATCTAAATTAGAGATGCAAGAACTCTCCCAGTCCCATGCAATTTGTCTAATCTAAGTCATATTCACTTTCATCATAATCGCAGACTGGTTCAGTGTAGCGTGCCCCTTCTGCAGGTTCTAATGGCACTACAACTCGGAGTGATTTATTTTCAAATGACATTGTCCTCTTTTTCAGGTTGATGACTCCATTCATGTCAATGCTCAGTTAATTCTCAGGAGCATAGGGTATGTATTACTGTCATCAATGATCTCTATTTCTTCAATATCAGCTAGCGCGCTCACACCTTCTATGTCCACTGTTACTCCATGTAGTCGTTCCATAAGGATGATCTTCTGTTGGTTTGCCATTTTAAGATGGATTGGAGACCACTGCAGCATGAGTCTCCCCATTCTCTCCCAGGTTTATTTTGGAAAAATGTTCGCATCGAACCCTAGATCCAACATAACCTGGTCAATCTCATAATCTCCTATCTACATGAAGAGCCTCATCTCGCGCCCGGTTTGTTCCTTATGTTTGTCAATTTTTCTAACTACGCGGTGTCCATCAGGGATGTTTTCTTTGCTGATGCATTTGATTATTAACTCCTGTAGGCCTTTCACAATTTTTTTATCACACAGAAGTTTCATGCAAGTCTCCAATAACGTGGTAAGAACAGAGGGATCAACCTTTGTAGGCACGTTTGTCTCTTGCACTTTTCTCTAGCTTCATCAGGTGGAGGCCTCAGTGAAGCTTTTCTTGGCTTCCATAAAAGTTCTTTTAGTATGTGCCAAATTGAAACCAGCTTCCTTTTCTAGGGCCTTGCGGACCCATCCATCCTCTTCAAGTTGTTTTCCCTTATCATCTCTAGTCGTTATCTCACTTCTGAGTACTATGTTCATGCTCTGATCCTCCTCACGGGGCTCAAATATCATCATTTGTAAGTTTTGTGTGGGTTGGTGAGGCTGCACCTTTTCTCCCCTGCATATTAGCTATCAATAATGGGCATTCTTCTCTAGTGTGGTCAAACTGATTGCAATATTGACATGATGGGTGTGTCTAATTTTGACACTCCCGCACGTAGTGCCTTGGTGTTCCGCAGTTGTAACAGATAACCTAACCATGAGCTCTACCAGGTCCTCCTCCTCCTCGGCCTCGTCCTTGTCCCAGATATCCTCTGCGCTACCCTATAGTGCTCCTTTATGGAGGCTGAGTTTCTGCTTGCATTCGGTAGGTAGGTGTTATTTCCATCATCATCTCATAGCTGCAACAGTGGCGCTCATCATGACCCACTGATTTGGAGAAGTTACAAAACAACTACTATGATGTCTGCATGAACTTGTGAAGCAAATGACATTTATCCGTTACGTGTTTTCCAGCCACCTGACAAATAACACACCATAGCACGACCCCCACACTCGGGCCTTTCTGGTGCTTCTGGCCTCAAGGGAATTGGTCCCCCTCCTATGATATAGTTTTCAAATATAGGACAATGATCTTTATCATACCCCTAGCTCTTACACTTTAGGCACCAGACTTCCTCACGCACCTCTGGCTTAGCCTCCTTGTCCTTCTTCAATCTTTGTAATTCTAAGCATAAACTTTGTAACTGAGAGTGTATTTTTTGTAACCCCAAGGTCGCTTCCTGTATAGGAGTTGTATGCAACCTCATCGTGATTTTCAGGGCTTTTCCCTGAGTTCCTATCTTCTTCTGCGATAAAGCAATCCTTAGGTGGGGAAGAAGCAAGGCTATAAACCACTTGTGATGCTGACCATATGTGAGTTGCATTTTAGCTTCGCGGATCACACATTTCAACCTTTGATCTAACTCCCAAGGCATCTCATCAACCGTCATAATGATATCCTTAAATCCAACTACTGACTGTGAGTCAAACTTAGGATTACTAAACTCTTTGTTTAGAGTAGCCTTAGTCTCTGCTAGTGTTGCCACATGATGGTCATAGTAATACTTAATATACCATGTCAGTGAACGATTCTATAGAGCGGTAACCAACTATCCTTTATTTATATTGTCATCAGTAATCTGTTGTGATGTCCACATAGCATTCACAACAAACCAAAACTAATATGTATCTTCGCTCCCTATACCCTTTAAAATTGGCAACTTCATTGCGTTTGGCATGTTCAATGGCGGTGGTGGTGGTGGAGGTGTGGTTGAAGGTGTATGTGGTGGAGGTGGAGGTGGAGGTGGAGTGGATGGATGATGTGTCCGCAGAAAGCCCTATCTTATCAACTAAAAAAACACTCCATGGTGAAGCCTGTACGGCTCCCTCGTCATTGTTCGAAGGATGTCCAATCAATGGGCTATATTCAAGACTTGATTTATCTCGATCTCTAAAGAGTTTTCCACTTCACATAGCTCTAAACATCAAGGCAATGGCATAACCCATTTATCACATAAGAGCATCTTAATCCGGGTATTCAAAGATCTCAGCTACTTACCTCTCGGTCCTTTGAAGAAGTGATGCTCTACTTTTCTATAGTTGATGGAGGTATCAACTACGAATTGTGTAACAAATCCTCCTATAATTCGATCAATCCAGTGATCAACAATGTGCATGATCTTGTCTTCAGAGGCTTCTAATCATCGCACTAGTTCTGGAGTCCATGCTATTGGACCATCAAGCTTGCACCTCCCTTGGTTGTCTCCCAACATAGCTAACCACTCTTATAATTTGATTGGGAAGGTGCAGAAGAAAATTTCATGTATTTTTGTATACAAATATCTGTCCAACCACTACTCCTTTGACAGGCGTGGATTCCTTTTTTCTTGCACCATGAATTCATGAATCTTTATGTCCAACCATTTTTCAATTTCCTTCTTAGTCAAATTCCAGTGATGCCACATCACACATCTCCTTCAATCATATCTTGGTCCTAGAAATGGAACCATTTGTTGGCTTAGGGGTCCTGACCTAGGTTCAGAGTTATTTGTGCCAACCAAAAAAACACTACACTACTAGCCCTTTTAGCAACAACCTGCATAGCATAGGTTGCAGTCTGACTTGAAGCAGTATGGGAGGATGTTGGAACCAATTTTCCGCATCTAGAAATCTATGTGATGTCTTTTAATGCCCTAGATCTACCTTAACGCAGATCTATATGCCCCTAGGGCTCGGTGCTGCAATTCCCTTTAAATAGCCTCTAGACCTTCGTGAAGGTCTACGAGTGGTTTTTCCAGACCCTTAATAGTTGAATCATCCACTTACACACATCAGAAAGTAACCCTAGATCCGAGCCTGCACAGGCCTACTTAAGTATTTTAATAAACATAACAGAATGTATCACAATATTTGAGAAAGTACTTAACATGCAGTGCATACAGTTATTAAGAATTATTCCATAGAGTCATGCATCATTAGATAAATATTTCATAAATACATTATTCATCCACAACATATATCGCAATTATAAATGAACAGACAAACACAGGAATTCTTCGATAATCTTCTTTATTGATCTTTAGTTAGGATTTACAGACTCAAAATTACCCTGCGCAGTTAGTTGCAGGGGTCTGCAGACTCAGCTACGGACTCTATCTAGGCCTCTGTGCACTCAACTGAATAGCATTTTTCTCTTATCTGACCCACTTCTCTGTGTTATCTTCTATTGACCCCTTACATGCCTTCTCTCCCTTAGACTCTCTAAGACATGCCTATTTATACAATCCCATGTTCTGTGGACCATGGGTAGATCTCAAAGCTGACTCATATTTACATAAACAAGGGGCTAAAATGCCTTTTACTCCTAATCATCTACACACTCTACGTCCACAATTTGTGGAGACTGTTGGATAGGTAAATCCCCTCTACGGATAGAGGCGATCCCTACTAGCCCAACAGGGGTCTAGCAACAATCGAACAATGCTACACCGCAGGTTCCTAGTTGTAATTAACAAGTGGGTGAGAATAACCTACTTGGATTCCAACGCTTGTTTGTCGAAGAGATACTCCTCTCGCTCCTTCGCTCCAGCCGATCACAATTCTTCGCTATCCTCGCGGATGAACACCTGCACAAGAAAAAGAGAGAAGACACAAGCGTAAAATCTACTAACAACAACTATGTATCGGTCAAGAAAGATACAATTTGCATTAATCAATCATTGAACAAATGTAAATGGAACCATAAGAGTAGTCATCTATCTTTATTAACAAGAGGTAGAGTAAGGTACAACCGAAGTCCTGACGCTGAGTCCTTCTCTAGAGGGTCCAGCCAGCATATCTTCCAAGCATTCACCTTTGGAGCAAATCTCCCAAGTCAAAAGGTCTCTCTCTCACATACAAGGCAACAAGCTCATGACCTTCCTCAAGCTCAAAGCAAACCTCACACAACACACCAAATGCCTACAAAGAGCAGCACTAAAATGCACAAAGAATTCCTCAATCAAAGTCTATATCTTCCAAACCAGCTGCTCATGGGCCATGGAGGAGGCTTATAAAGAGAAGGAGTCTCCATGAATAGGTAAGAGATGAGCTTTCCCCCAAGATAAGTGGATGGTCAGTCGAACAGACATGCCAGAGAAAGGATGGCGACCTCAACAATGCTAACAACCAATTCTGGAGGGATCTGGAAGGTTGGTTGTTAGAACAAATTCGCCCAAACAGGATCAGCGCAGGTGAGACACTGAGCTGGCGCGCTGACATCGCAGATCAGCTATAGAGGAGGTTTGGTCAGCGCTCAACAGGGCAAACGGAGGGTGCGCTGTCCGTGAAATGGGACCAGCGCGGAAAACACGTGTCCTTCCACGCTGGCAGCGCAGCAGTAACACTAACCTCCGCCTGTCAGCGCGGTTATTTAATAAACAGACGCGATGATACATTTAGCTTAGGCAAAGAGGGTTTTTTAGCCATTTTGAGGAGCATGAACATAGGTGAATATGGTTTCACAACACAGTAGGGAGACTAGCATGATGGCAGTGACATTTTACTGTGTAACACTTCCAATAAGACATCGTTAAGTAGTTTGGGGACACCGTCACACAATACCAATCTTGGCACCAATATGTGACCGAGAAGTAGCAAGTGGAGGTTTCTGAGCTGGACTTCCCCCAAACACCAAAATCATAGTGTTATGTCTTGTTATGTTGTCCCTACCTATTTTATCTTATATGGGTACATGTGGAAAATGTAATATTATTTGTAATTATGTTGTAAGTGAAATTCCAAGTGTTAATATTGGAATATGAAAAGTCATCTTGTAATGTCGTGTTATTTTCTAAAGAAGTTGAAGAGTCATGAGGGTAGTCCAAAGGTCAAAAAGGGGAGTTGAAGAGTTACCACCTCTTGTTATAAATAGAACCTCATAACTCATGTAACAGGGTTTTGGGAGTCAAGATTTTGGCTAGGCTTAGGATTAGAAAGAGCTTGGGAGTATTATGAAGATCCTTGGCTTCTCCATAATGT
>APFE030842788.1:1841-21288 GCA_000404065.3 Pinus taeda | reverse complement strand
GCACTTTAGCAAACTTCTGAGAATTTCTTTATTTTTACAAATTTGACATGACCTTGGACTTAAAAACAGGGTTTTTTAAATCTAAGGCATAAAATGATCTGTAGCTGAGGAAAATAACAATGAAACATGTGTACATACCTCCCTTTGGCTTGCTGGGCACTCACTGACCTTGACTCATGACCTTGATATGATTTTGACTCGAAACCCTAGACCTAAGACTTGGGACCTTAAGACAAAAATAACCACAAGAGTGACTCAATTACATGGCAGTATGTGACCTCATCCAGCAAAGCCAAGAAGGGAACAAAGACTAGCTCCTCCATTCAGTGTTATGGCATGCCTAGTGGGATGCAAAATTGACACTGATGAGACACCTAACTATGCATATGCAAAGAGCTATTGATCGCTGATGGAGGGCTTAAGACCGACACTAACACTTTCCACTGTATTAGAGCCATTCTTTTATTCTTTTTCGGGCTTTATAAATATGAAAAAGTCAAAAAAATTTAAATATTCCAAAAATAGTAGGAATGACACATTACTTCCATGATTGATGGCATCTATAGTTAGTTGCATTACCCTTGAACAAAGTACTCAAAATTAAGTCTTTCCTCCACTGGGATGGACTTTAGTTTGACTTAGGAGATCCTTAACCTTGTTATTGATTCAGTACTCCTCCGGTTGGTTATCTCTTCTAATTATATGGAGAGTTTTTTTGTGCCTCTTACATGACAAACTTATGCAAAGTTATCATATGCTACCATATTGTCACATTTGGGTCGTGCTTTCGTTCAAGGGGAGTAAACCTGAGTCGGCCTCCCTGCAGTGTCTCTTAACTTATTTTCAGTCATCCATTCCTAGTTATCAAAGTCATGTTCACTATCACATCAGCTATTTGGTCCTTTGCTCGTGCTAATTTGAGAAGGTCTCCATTGAATTCTTGCTCGCAGGGCTTGCTCTTATTGACTATGACAAATTTCTCTAAGAGTAGACCTAAAGCTGCACCCTGGCCCTATTTTCATCATTGATAGGTGACCTTGTGCTCATCATCAATCAATATCATGGGTATTTGAATGAGTGGTTTCCCTTGTGTTCGACGTCAGATTTCACTATCACACATTGGAATTTGTGTAGTACCTTGGTTTCCATATGACCTCATTGGTGGATTTCTCACCTCTGTGTCAACTTTCATTATTGATTGGTACAAAGGGTTTCTGTTGTGCACTAACTACATCTTGTGTACATAGGAAACGTGCTTCGATTTGGTTACTACATCTTTCTTTGTCTGATTCCTTCCACATTATTGGCCCATAGGTTACACTCATGTTGGATTGATGAAGGATGCCTTAATGCCTTCCTTCCAGCAAAGGTTTTCCCATCAAATTCAACTCATTGCTTTGGGAACAAGGTCTCGAGTCCATTTGGTAGTACCTTAGGGTTTGTAGTCATCAGTGGTAGATTCCTTCACTATCAATAGTGGGAATGCATCATTATCTCCTGATTGATATATTCTTCCAAGTGTTCGACTTCAGATCATTTATTCGCACTTTTTAGATTGTACTATGTACCTTGGATCTCATCATCATTATTGGTGAGTAGTCTCATGTTTTTTAACGGTATACATCAATGACCGGTAATCAACCGATTTCTCACATGGTCGAATTTAGATCATTTATTCTCATTTTGTAGAAATGTACCACGACGGTCGGTGAAGACCTCGGCTTTGCATCAACAATTTGTTGGTTCACTTTCCAGTTCCTCCTGTTTCTGCTAGTGACACCATCTACCTTATATGTTTCAATTCATCACAGTGACGTCCTATATGTTGGCACCCAAGTTGCATGCAGTACCATTTGTTCCACTATTTGACTTGGCACTTTTTGGATCATTTTTATGACTTCAATGATCATATTTTTACTTCAACATCATTGATCAATTCTTTATATGTGATATTGTGACATGTACTTCTACGGATATGATCAGATGATCCACTATGTATTTTCACTTCTTTTATACTTGTATACATATTGGGTCCACTTTCGTATTTGATATGCAAACATGCTTTATTATCTCTGAGCATGGGTATGCCCTCTTGAGACAACAACTTCCTTTATGATCTTTTCCACTGGCTCCGCAGGCTGAAATTTGGTGAACTCTTCTCAGGTCCTCACATGATTCTTTATATACACTTAATACATTTCGGCCATCATGTACCCCTTCTAACCTCATATATTAGGGGGCATCTATTATAACACCATTTACCACCCTTGGTAGATATGATGCTTTATGGTATGGCCTAGGGCAACCCTTCCCTACCAAACTTGGTCCATTTTCTAAAAAACAATGTTTTAAATCCCATATGCGATTATTCTCTATCTAAAGCGTGTGTACACATGGGTCAGCCTATACCCAACCCATGCATATGTATTAAAACATTAAAAAATATACAATCTCCCTTAATTTGGGTGGGGTTTACGGTTTGACTGGATACCTACCTACTATAGCCTGTGGCTCGACTATTTCCCAACTGAAAAAACTAATTTGGAGAAGTATAAATACATCTCCATGGGAAGGCCTAGAGGAGGAAGGATTAGATATTCATATTATAGTCAATTACATCCCTGATCAAGTCTAAAGATATCCCTGTGCCTTCTGCACTCCCAGTCATAGGAAACCTATGTTCCTTCTGGAGATGTTCATCATCCCTTCATGGCATCCTTGTGTATACTTATGGAGGAGGATTGCTGAGGCTTGGATAAGATGGATCCAAAGGATGATTTCACTTGGAGACAGCAGATAACTCAGGTTGTAGTTCTTCTATATTTTCTTTAGCTTACATTAATAAAGAGGCATTGTCTTGTTCCTAATGATTATGGTCTTTATGCATTAATTTATGTCATGAATTTCTTATAAAATCTCACATTAATGCTTATTTTCTTAAATGCTTATATGATCTAACCTTGATATCATAGACATGCTTTCGGTTAGTTTTGGTGTATATGCTGTGCCTTAAATGAATTGTAGGTCTTAAAGTGTAAGGAAGAAGAAGAGGGTTTGAACCCTATAGGAATGACCTCAAACATAGGACCTACAAGTAAGACCTTCTGTACCAAGTTTAACTATTTAATTATTAAGACTTCTTGTTTGTGTGTCTCTTTATGTTGTATGCCTTTCACTATGTTGGGGTTCCCAACCCAAGACCCTAGGGTGATTCTACCCAAAACAACTTTGAAAGCCACTCGTGCATTTTGTTAGGGAATCGTGCAAAAAATATCTCATGCTCTTCTATATATAGATATATTTGGAACCACCTCTCTTTTGACCAGCACAAATTTTGATTTTCCCAAGCTGCAAACTCATGCAACTTCTAATATGTCCACCTCTCGAGGTCTTTATTAGTTGGAATCCTCTGTTTGGATGGGGTCCCCGGGGGTAGAATTGAGTTAACTTAGCCAAATAATTTTGTAAAATATGTAGAGTCTTTGCACAATGTGGACGCAGAGCGCAAATAGGTAGGAGTCAAAGGGGTCTTAGCCCCTTGTTTTTGGTCGGTTTTGAAGACTCACCCATGAGCCAGTGGCCATGGTATTGTATTAGGAAATCTGTAAAGAGTTGAGTCTTAGTGAATCTTAGATATAACTTGGGATAGAGAATTGGGTACATTGAAGAGTTTTTTGTCTTGGGCAAGAGATAAGGCAGGAGGGCTCTGCTTTCTGTGCTTAGGAAGAGAAGGGAAGGCTCTTGCAGCTTAGTGCACAGGAGGCCTGGGTAGAGTCTGCAACTAAGTGTGTGGACCCCTATAGCTGTGTGTGCAGGATAAGAAGAGTCAGTAATTGGTGAATTGAAGATCAATAAACACAATTTTTTGAAGAATTACTGAGTATTTCCATTTTATATGTTTATGTTATATGCTATCGATTAATGATATGTTTATGAAATATTGAATGAATGCTGCATGAATTAACTAAATCTATCTTAATAACATATCAAGTAAATGTTTATCCACTTTCGTGAAGTTTGAAACTATTTCTCTTATGTTTTCTGATGAGTTAAGTAGATCTATGCGAAACTCGATCTAGGGTTGCTTGTTGATGTGCGAAAGTAGGTAAATCAATTGTGTAAGGTCCACAAGGACTTATTGTAGGCCTTCGCGAAGGTCTAGAGATTGGTTAACCTAATAACAGTAAAATAGCCTTAGAACTCTATCAATCTACGTAGAATCACATCTAAGGCGCTGGAAGACATCACACTAGTCTCTAGATGCATAAACTTGGTCCTTGCATCCCCCAAAACTGCTTCAGATGAGATTGCAGCCTGTGATACACTAGTTTTTGCTGAAAGGGCCAACAATGTAGGGCTTTTTTGATTGGCACAACTAACTCTGAACCTAGGTCAGGACCCTCTAAGCCAACAAATGGTTTCGTTTCTGGGACCAAGATCTTCTTAAAGAGATGTGTGATGTCGCATCATTGGAATATAACTAAGAAATATCTTGAAAAGTGGGTAGATTGGAAGAATAATGAGTTTGTAGTGCAAGAAAATAGGAATCCGCACTTGTTAAAGGATGATTGGTTGAATAGGTATCTGTACATAGAGGTACATGAAATTTTCTTTAGCACTTTTCGAATTAAATTATATGAGTGGTTAGCTAATTGGCAAACAATCAAGGAAGGTGGAAGCTCAATAGTCCTATAGTGTGGATTCCAAAATTGGTGCAAAGATTAGATACATTCAATAACAGGATCACGCGGGTTGTCGCTCATTGGCTTGATCAAATTCTAGGAGGATTTGTTACTGAATTTGTAGTAGACACATAAGTTAGCTATAGAAAAAATTCTTCAAAGGACCACGAGGTAAGTACACTAGGTCATTGAATACTTGGATTAAGATGTTGTTGTGTGAAAAGAGGATAATGTCATGACCTTGATGTTTGGAGCTACGCAAAGTGGAAGGTTCTTTAGAAATTGTGAGGAATCACGTCCAGAGTATAGCCCATTTTTGGACCCCCTTCAAGCGACGATAAAGGGGTGGTGCAGACTACACCATGAAACATTGTTTAGCTAATAACTTAAGGTATCCCTAGAACACATCACCCCTTCACCCACACCTCCACCGCCACCCCCACCATTCAACATGGCGAACGCCATGAAGATGTCGATCTTCAAGGCCACAGGAAGTGAAGATCTAGAGCAGTTATGGTTTGTTGTTAACACTGTATGGATAGTACAACAAATCACTGATGATAATATAAAGAAGGTGTAGTTGGTTACTGATTTTTAGGATCGTGCACTAACCTCATACATTAAGTATTGCGCTGATAATCCTCATGCATCGTTAGCAGAAACTTAGACAACTTTGAATAAAGAGTTTAGTAAGCATAAATTTGAGGCGCAATTGGTAATTGAATTTAAGGAGATCTTGATGAGGGTTGAGGAGACACCTTGGGACTTTGATCAGAGGTTTAAGTGCCAGATCAGATAGGCTAACATGAAAATCTTAGATACCCAACATCGTGATTGGTTTATTGCATCACTTTTGCCACATTTAAGAATTTCTTTGTCACAGTAGAAGATAGCAATGTAGGCCAAGGCCTTGGAGATTGCGATGAGGCTACACACATCACCTATTCAGGATACACACCTAGGGGTACAACGGATTCACTCGTATTTATAGAGCCTACACGTAGAATTGCAGAGTTTAAAGAAAGAAAGGGAAACTAAGCCATAAGTAGGCGCAGAGGTTTGGTGTTTGAAGTCAAAGGTCCACGGGCACGATAAATATCATTGTCCAGTCTACGTGAATTACATTATGGGGGGTGGGGGGCAGTCCCCCTGAAGCAAAAATCTCTAGTGGGGCCGAGCACGGGGGCTGCGCTCTTATGTGTCATTTTTCAAGTTACATGACAACATGCGATGAATAACAACCACTTAATTCAAAAGTTTGTTCAAACACCCTAGCATTTGTTCTGTAATTTCTGTAAATCCATAGGCCATGATAAATTCCATTGTTGAAGCTATGAGCTGATGATGGAAAGAACCCCTACTTACCGTATGCAAGTAGAAACTTGGCCCCCAGATCAAGGTGTAGGAGGAGCGTGCGGTGGTTTTCAAGGCTGAGGACAGGTACGAGGAAGAGGACCTGGTAGAGGTCGTGATCAGATTATCTGCTACAACTGTGGACAGCTGGGGCAATTCATGCAAGAATGCCTAAACCCTATAAACCCTTCATGTCAATACTGTAGACAATTCGACCATGCCATAGAAGAATGTTCGTTGCTAATAGCCAAGATGTAAGAGATGAAAACGCAGCCTCAGCAATTTACGCAGAATTTAAAAATGATGAGGGTTGAGCTTTGCAAGGGAGATAAAACATTAATATTGTACTTTGACGCAGTATGACAACATACATAGATAAGGGTACGCAGCTTGAAGGAGACGGATGGTTCTGCAAAACTCTTGAGAAAGAAGCCGCCTTTGACCTCAATCGCGCTAAGGAAATATTCGTGGAGGAAAATAAGAGCTTCGTTGAGGCCTCCACCTCAAGAAGCCAAGAAAAGATGTCAGAAACTAGTATGGCACAAGAGTTTGACCCTTCCATACTCACTACAGTTTTGGAGACCTGCATGAAGTTACTACACAACAAAAAAATTGTGGAGGGATTGCAGGAATTAATAGACAAGTGCACCAATAAGGAAAAGACTCCTTCGGAGCAGCGCATAGTAAGAAAGATTGGTAAGCATAAGGTGTGAACAGGATGTGAGATGCGGCTAACAATATAGATAAGTGATTATGAAATGGATCGGGTCATTTTGGATCTGGGGTCCGATGCGAATGTTTTACCGAAACAGACATGGTGTTATAGATCCATTTGGGCACATCAACCCCAACTTACAAATCAGTACTATTAGGGCCCATCAAACCCTAATTCAGTTGTTACATGCCCTAAATGAAGTCAACCATCAAAATGCATCCTTCCCAAGAGATTCCATGACTGAAATCATCCAAAACTGCCTCTAAGAAGATCAGTGTAAGCAGGCCTTCATTAGGGTGCACTGCAGTGCAGTCCAGTACATTGTCTAGGTGCTATGCAGTGCACTTGAGCTCTCTTTGGCCTGCGCTGGGACAATTTGAGCGAAATTTCATTGGGGTTTGGGAATATTATTATTCATTGGATGCATATAGAAGCTTCCCAATTTTATCTACTCCTTTGAGCTCGAATTTGGATGAGGTAGGGAGTTAAGGAACATTAATCCCTTTATCCCTTCCTCCATGGAACAAAATTCTAAGTTTGGGAGGGCATTCATTATCACCATTTATTATATAACTTCCTTCAATCACCTATAAAAATACCACTCATCTAAGTGATCAGGGGCTGGAAATCATTGAATTATAGGGAGATGTTGTTAATATGATACTTGAGTTGGTTTCAAGTATTGTAGTGATGTCAAAATGTCTTTCTTGTTATGAGAAGACGATGGGATTGAACTGGAGGAGTGATACTGAATCAAGAAAATTGGGTTGTAACTCTTCCTTTTACTAATAAAGTGTTCAAAGATTTTTCCATATGTTTGTATTGTTCATTGATGCTTTGATATGTGTATTATGTCGCTGATTCCATTCTATGTTTAATCAATGGATCATTAGCATATGCTTTGATCGTTTTTTTTCTTCTGTCTATATGTAGGTACTTTTCAAGCAAATTAAGTATGGAAAGGAGAGACAGAATTGGTCAAGGGAGATAAGGAGTAAGCAAAAGCTTCAAGTAGGCTTCATTACTGTCTTATTTAATCTATTGGTTAGAGAAAAAGTAGAGAATGCTTAGCACTGTTGTTCTAGACTTAGGTACTAGTCTAGGGGTTTAAGCGTTTATCTGTAGATACTAAAATTCCCAAAAGAATTTGGTGACTCAATTGGGGAGATATTATCCATCTTATTAGCTTATAAGCCTCTTAAGACATTTCTACATACTTTACTTGTTGTAATTCATCCTTTTGCATTGAATTTTGGCCAAAATTTGAGGTTAGATGACTCTTGAGTGGCCTCATAGGAATCAGTGTAGGCTAGCCTTAGAGATAGTGCACTGCAATGCACCCTCTAGTTACAAATAATGCACTGTAGTGCAGTTGCTCCCTCTTTGTCCTGCGTTGATCTTCCTAGGGTCAGATTCCCACCCTTGGAATTAAATGTTTTGCCAAAATTCTTCTGATTGCTTGTTTGTTGATTGTAAATGGATGTCATGTCTCAAAAAATAGGTTTTCATATCCTTAGCTAGCCCTACTTAGACTAGGATTGATAAATGTTTCTTATGTATTTACTTTTTCATTTTCAATCTATAGTCAAAAGTTAGTTTTTTGGTCGATTGATCTTTGTCGAAAGAAAGTGTCGTAAAATCATATTTTCCTTCGAAAATTGAATTGTCGTAAATTCTTCATTCATGAAAGATCGATTGATTGATGTGTGCATATGATTAGTATTTTTGTTGAAAGTGTCATAATTCCTCATTTATTTGAAAATGAAAGTGTCCTAAAGTTTCCCTTGAAAAGAAATTGTCGCAAAATCGTCATCTTTATGAAAAGAGTTGATTGATCGATTGTGCATTAGTCTTCCTTTTTGTTCATTCACATTAAGGGAAATCGAAAAGAAATACATGCATTTTGCATTATAGATATTGTAGTTTGTCAATTCTTGAAAGGAATATCTAGGGAAATTGCATTAGATGCGCTCTTTGTTCTTTTTCAAAAATCTGATTGCTCTATCCCTACTAGCTAACAATTTTCATGGTTCAATTGAATGGAAAGAATGCTTATCATATTAGTTTCATTTTAGGAATTTCAAACATACATCACGTGTTGAACCTTGAAAGGCAAATTCTAAAGAAGATAAACTTAAAATTTATTTGAATTTACCTAATGGAGCATTGTCACCTAACGGAAAAACATTTAGAGGTCTAGGCTAGAGACGTGTTCTGGCATTGTAAAAAAAAACAATTGTCACTAACTTGTCTGCAATACATCCCGAACATGATACCTCATTCCACATACGTGAGTATATCATAGCTCATCCACATACCTTTTGGTATATAGGGCGTTGTTACAGTACATAAAGTATATGGGAATGCTCTCACTGTACGGTTTTTCATTAGACAATGCTTATACAGATTGGGCATCCACGTACTTTTGGGTATATATGGGAGGATAACACTAGGTTGCTATCCATCCTTAGGTAACTGAGTCGGCCACCTTGTACATTGTGATACAACAAACACAACATTCAAGGAGATTGCCTATATGTACTTCTTGGTTTGCCAGGAGGTATTCTGCAGTTCACAGTTACTTGGTAATCCTTTTGCCTAGAACATCCCTCTTTTGTTCTGTTATGTTACTTTGATTAAAATAAATATAATTGACCATGGATAACATCCTCCACACTCACTCCTTATTTGGTCTTAGTTTGAGACACATGGCGACAAATCCGGATTCCACTGATCAAGGAATTCCTTTTGATGGGAATCCTAGTCCTTTTCCTTCTTTCAAAAATATTGGTGCTCCTTATATGGCTACATTGTCCCTTCTGGGATTTACCTTTGGCTTGCTAGTGTGGTTGTTTTCAACCTCCTTGGTTTAAAATGTCATGATTTTTCCACAATCGAGTACACCTCCAATTGGACAAAACCAACCTCCAGTTGATCCTAAAGTTGACCCTTTGCCTTCTTCCTCGGTTGTTTCTTCCTCCCCTTCTTCCTCTTCACCTACTGAAAGCATTGGTACTAGTAACCAGGTGGCTAAGAAGAAGAAAGGGAAGAAGAAGAAGAAGAAGCAAATTCAGCGGAGGGGCAACCAAGCAACCATTGCTTTGAATGCAACATCAGATGAGAAACCATCCATCAAGCCTCACAAAGTTCGATATCCATGCAAATTTTTTATGGAAGATCATCTTCTTCGAAATTGTCCTAATATTCCTCAGATCTTAGAAGAATGGTCTTCCCATTCATATCTCCCTGTGTCATCAACCTCTGGAGGTCATGTTGGTGACACACCATCAACTAGTGGTAATAAATTTCATGGAAAGAAGGGAAAAATAAAGTTACCCTGTAGGTTATGTGAATGGAATCACCCCATTCACCTTTGTCCCTATCTGGATGAAGCCAAAAAAGTGTTGGATAATTGCCCTGCTTCACCGCAGTGACTTCCATCTGGTTACAGGAAACTCTCCCTAAGTCCTTCACTAGTTAATGAATTGACTGACCAAAATCAACCGTCGGTCAAACCCACTCTCTTTGAAAGTGAATCCTATGAGTCTATGCCTGACCCAAATAAACAGGTCAAGGTAACAGTTGACCTGATTTCACCTTCAGCTAATCGTACCTTTCCCGAAGAGAGCGAACATGATACCACTCAGGTTCTTTTTGTTTCTTCAGATTCTAATGAGCTTGGGGGCAGTCCTCCTGTTCCGTCAAGACAGGAGGAAGATCCTCCAGTTCTCGTAACTCAAGGGGTTAATACTCCCATTCTTATGGTACCTTGCCAAGTAGTCTGGTCACTTCCTTTGATTGGAATCGACTGGCTAGATTTTGTCTTCCTTCTTATGTGCCTTTCCAAATCATAGTACAAGTTTGTAATATGATTATATCTGGCACTATTATAGATGAAGGTGCATCAATGAGCATCCTTTCCTCAATTGCTTGGCAAATGCTTGGTTCGCCGCTACTTGTGCCTATTACCTAGAATCTATTGGCTTTTAACAGAGAAACCAGTCAACCACTACGGATCCTCCCTCAGTTACCTGTTACTTTGGGAGGAAAAATTGTTTATCTGAATGTGATGGTAGTCCCAAGCCCTTTAGATTACAACTTACTTCTGGGGTGTGAATATGTTTATGACATGGGAGCTATTATTTCAACACTCTTTCGAGTGATTTGTTTCCCGCATGAAGGCAGAATTTGTCATCGTTGACCAACTTTCATTTCCTGGTCCAAATATGACTCCTAGTCAACCATCATCCCTAAATGGTCCTTTTTGGCCAATGGTATCATCCCCACCACGGGTTAATTATGTGGCAACCCGTTCCATACCTACATCAACTAATGATCATTTCAGTGATGTTGTACATCATGTACTGGGGGCATTGGAACCAGATCTCTCCTTCATGACCTCTTATGAGTTGTGATCCAAGAAGTCTGAGGATGGTTCTTTTACTGTGTCAACCTCAGTAAAAAATGAAACAAATCCATGAGGATGGTTCCTAGTCTGTGTCAACCTCTTTCAAAAATGAAACAAGGAATCTGAGAAGAGTTCATGGTCTTGTGTCAAGCTCGTTAAAAAATGAAACAAGGAATATGAGGATAGTTCTTTTATTGTGTCAACCTCATTAAAAAATGAAATAGACCATGAGGATAGTTCCTTGTCTTGGGTCAACCTCATTAAAAAATGAAACTAATGACATGAGGATAGTCCCTGGTCTTGTTTCAACCTCGTTAAAAAATGAAATGAAGGATATGAGGATAGCTCCTTGTCTTGTGTCAACCTCGTTAAAAAATGAAACAAGGAATATGAGCATAGTTCCTTGTCTTGTGTCAAGCTCATTAAAAAATGAAACAAGGAATCTAAGCAGAGTCCTTTGTCTTGTGTCAAGCTCATTAAAAAATGAAACAAGGTCCCAAGTTCCAAGTCGAGTCTTTGATTAGATCTCGTAAAATCCTAGTCGAGTCTTTCACTTGATCTCGTAAATGAACCTTCACTCCATCCACCTAATAGCCACGAGTAGTCTACAGAGGTGAATGTAATGAAGCTGGGGGGGCATGCACCTAGTGGTAAAGTTAAGTTTCCCTATAGGTTATGTGAAGGAATCACCCCATTCACCTTTGTCCCTATCTGGACAAAGCCAAAAAAGTGTTGGATAACCGTCTTGCTTCACCACAGCAAATTCCATCTGGTTATAGGAGACTCTCCCTTTCATCATGCTGGGGGCATGTAAACCAATTTCAAGCATAGTTTTTCATTTCAAGCTTGTCTAAAAATGAAACTGAATCCAAGCATAGCTTTTCGTTTCAAGCTTGTGTAAACATGAAACTGAACCCAAGCATAGTTCCCTATGGTTCAAGCTTGTGTAAAAATGAACCCATTTTCCATTTGTAACCCTCATGATTTCCATTCTATTAGCCCCTTTAGTTAGTTGGGCCTTGGTTGTTTTCATCCCACTGCTAACATCCCTTTGGCTGATCATACGCTTTCACTTGGTTGTTTCACCCTTTTTGAGGAACAATTGCAATGAGTGGTCTTATTAGCCAACCTCTTCACATAAATCAACATGTTTTAAGAAGTTCCAACATCACTGGAACCAGTTGCTACCCTAGACACCACTAGTTCCTCAAAATGGAGTCCTCTTTAAGCTCTTTTCATACTCTCTAAATATGAAAAGATTATTGAGTGCTTGTCCTTTCCAGCTCATTAAAGGATTGGAAACGATATCTCTCTTGTATTATTTTATGCTTTTTCAGACTTGAGAGATTAATTTACGAAAAGGAACTTGTGGAGTTTTCTTTTCACCCCTTTTCAAACTCTCTAAACATGAAAAGGACCAAGTAATCTTTGTCATTAAACTCGTTAAAAACATCAAATAGTGACAAACTTGTCCATCTAGACAAGACCAAGTTTCACCTTCGCTAGAGTCGTTAAAGCATCAAATAGCAATGGATTCACCCGAAGGGTGGAATTATACAACAAGAATATGTTATCCTCCTCAAGCTTGATATAAAAATAAAGAGGTGTTGGTCAGCAATGACTGGGGAAAATTGGAAAAAGGGGAAAACACTTTATGGTAGCAAGTCGCTCTTGAACATGACACTTTCACCTCATCATCGTGACTATATGGGTTGGGTCATTTAGCTTGATGGTTATCACACCATTGGTTTATCATACAATCCATTACTTTGTTTTGGGTCAATGCTACCAATTCATCTTAGTGTCGCCGACATGTTCAAGAGAAGTCATTTAGTTCAAACTTCATCCTTTTCAATACCATAAACCTTCATTTTCATGACTGCCATTCCTAAACCTTTTGTCGTCAGTCAATTTTTCATCTCCAAAATCATTTACCTCGTTTCGTGTTGTTGACATCAGCACATCATCCAAGAAGTTGACTTAGAAACACCCCTTCAGTATCTTGAGTCTTGCATACATCAATGGCAGGTTTCTCGCTTCTGGCGATAGGTTGACATCACTGGCCTTCGACCGAAAAACTTTGTATGGTGTTCAGCATCAAATCATTTATTCACACCATGCAAAATGTACTGTAGTACCTTAAGGGTTATTATCATTATCAGTGATTCCTCTCGCGTCTGTTAATGCTTTACATCATTGGCTGGTAATCAGACAATGTCTTCCCATGTTCGACCTCAGATCATCTATTCACATGGTTAGACTTGTACTTGAGCGAAAGATTGAACAAGATTGAAGATCCCGGATCTAGTTTCATCCATCTGGGCTGCGATATTTTCAAGAGTACTAAATCAAATCTACAATTGCCTTACATTCATGGTCATCCATTCATGGGTCTATATCTGTAGACGACTATATTTGTACATGTAATGAAAGTTTATAAGCTGAGCACAGGTATGCCTTCCTTCAACAAGTTCATGAGAAAAAATAAAATTATCATGATATATGTATTGTAATTGATGCAGGTCACCTTTCGCTTCAAAACCTCCTCTCCACATGATAAAGCATCTCACTCGACATACATATTTACGACTTCATGCTTTAGGGGGAAACTGTTACAAATCCATTTGGGCACACCAACCCCAACTTACAGATTAGTGCTATTAGGGCCCATCAAACCCTAATTTAGTTGTTACATTCCCTAAATGAAGTCAACCATTAGAATGCCACCTTCCCAAGAGATTCCATGACTAAAATCATCCAAAAACTGCCTCTAAGAAGATTAGTGCAGGCAAGCCTTCATTAGGGTGCACTGCATGCAATCCAGTACATTGTCTGGGTGCTAAGCAGTGCACTTGAGCCCTCTTTGGCCTGCGTTGGGTGAATCTGAGTGAAATTTGATTGGGGTTTGGGAATATTCTTATCCATTGGATCATCTAGAAGCTTCCCAAGTTTATCTACTCCTTTGAGCTTGAATTTGGATGAGGTAGGGAGTTAAGGAACATCAATCCCTTTATCTCTTCCTCCATGGAACTAAATTCTAAGTTTGGGAGGGCATTCATTATCACCATTTATGGCATAAATTCCTTCATTCACCTATAAGAAGACCACTCATCTAAGTGATCAGGGGCTGGAAATCATTGAATTATAGGGAGATGCTGTTAGTATGAGACTTGAGTTGGTTTCAAGTATTGTAACGATGTCAAAATGTCTTGCTTGTTATGAGGAGAGGATGGGAATGAACTAGAGGAGTAATACTGAATGAAGCAAATTGGTTGTAACTCTTCCTTTTACTAATAAAGTGTTCAAAGTTTTTTCCATATGTTTGTACTATTCATTGACGCTTTCATATGTGTATTATGTAGCTGATTCCATTCTATGTTTAATCAATGGATCATTATCATATGCTTTGATTGGTTTTTGTCTTTTGTTTGTGTGCAGGTACTTTTCAATCGGATTAAGTACAAAAAGGAGCAATAGAATTGGTCAAGGGAGATAAGGAGTAAGCGAAATATTTAGGTAGGCTTCGTTACTGTCTTATTTAATCTATTGGTTATAGAAAAAGTAGAGAATTCTTTGCATTGTTGTTCTAGACTTAGCTACTAGTCTAGGGGTTTAAGCGTTTATCCGTAGACACTAAAACTTCCCAAAACACATGGGAAAGGATGGGGATACCTGCATTGCAGTGGTCTTCGATTCAAATTAGAATGGAAAATTAGCAGAAAACCATCCCCATGGAACGATTATATGGAGTAATGGTTGATATTGAAGGTGCGAGTGCATTAGCAGACTATGAAGTTATCGAAATTGTTGATGACAGTAATCCCTACCCCAAACTCCTAGGAATTGACTAGGCTATTGACATGAATGGGGTGATTAATTTGAAGAAGAGGACAATATTGTTTGAAAGAAAGTTGCTAAGGGTTATAATTCCACTGGATCACGATGAAGGGGTGCACTATATTGAACTAGTCCGCGATTACATCGAAAGTGATGATGAGCTCAATCAAATCTACAAGATAAGAACGAGAGATCAGGATTGGATCAATCCAACAGTGTATGGACGGATTACATGGGACCGAGAGAGTTCCTGAACTTCTGATTTAGATGAAGAATTAGAGCATTGGAAAAACCATTTGCACAAAGTATCTACATTGTGATGGAATATGATGACGAAGTCAATGCGCTACATTTTGTGGGAGGTAAGAAAGTTACCTTATTATAGTGGTTTAACTAACATAGATATGTTTCTAGATGAATTTGAGCGCAACGTCTCTGAATACCACCATTTTAAAGCATTGGAGTTGGTGTTGCGTGCTACACCCACACAATGGTGGGGTACGCATAAGGATAGTTTTGCTGGATGGTGAGATTACAGGAGAATGATGAAGTTATGATTTGGGAATAGTAATACAAGAATCATTAAGAAGTATAATGGGAAGGATGATCCATGCGATCACCTAGCAAAGTGCGCTAAGGCATGGGGGATGGAACTACAGCTATAGTGGGTACATATGTTTTGTCATACCTTGGATACAATCCCCCTGAACTGGTACCTTGAAACAGAGCTCTGCCATGACACTACAGAGTGGGATGTATTGAAGGAGGGATTCTCATTGACTTTCAGATTCGAGGATAGATTTGCAAGCATCGATGAAGCGCTTCAAGAAATTAAAGTGGTTATCTTCAGGACACCGAAGGAACCTATGGAATGGACCCAACCGGATTGGAGCACCTAGCTGTGCCATGCATTGGAATGATATAATGTGACCACTAAAGATGAGGAAGAAAACTTGAGAAATATCAATATTCCAAAGATAGAATGGCATCGCGAAGGAAAGGGATCGCAAGTAGAGAACCTAGATATTGCATCACCTTTCAAAACTAGGCAGGTAAACATTGGCATTGAAGACGAACTGAAGCTCGTGAAGATTAGAGACTATTGGGACGATGCTATATTATACAAGGTTGTTAAACTACTTTGCGAATACTAGGATCTCTTCCCCACTAAGTTTTCATATTTAAAGGGCATACTTGGTGATTTGGGAATTATGAGGATCACATTGAAGTCGGGCGTGAAGCCTACTAAATAGAGGCCTTATCGCCTTAATCCTAAGTATAAGGAAAAGGTTTGTCAAAAGCTGGATAAAATGTTGGAGGCTGGCATTATAGAGCCTATTGAAGAGTCTAATTGAGTAAGCCTGATGGTAGTCGAAGAGAAGAAACAAAAGGGCGAAATAAGGATCTGCGTAGATCTGTGGAAGCTTAATGATGCATGTGTTCATGATCCATTTCCAATGTCATTTACAGATGAAGTATTAGACAATGTCGAAGGGCAGGAGGCCTATTCCTTTACTGACAGATTTTTCAGCTATCATCAAATTAAGATTGCACTAAAGGATAGAAGAAAAACCACCTTCGCAACAGAATGGGGTTTCTTTTAGTACACTCTTATGCCATTTGGATTAAAGAAGGCACTTGCAATATTCTCCCGCGTAGTCTTAGCAACATTCAAACAATTCATTCATAAGTTTCTGGAAGTATACTTCGATGACTCGACTATGTTTGGCCTCGTAAAGCGCTATGTAGCAAGTCTGTGCCTTATGTTGGATACCTGTTGGAGAAACCAGATACCGTTGAATTTGAAAAAATGTATGTTTTGTGTTCATTTTTGGATCTTTCTAGGTCATGTTGTGTGTAAGCAAGGATTGATGGTTGACCCTGCAAAGATTGTGGTGATTGTGAACTTTGAGGCCCCTAGGAACGTCAGGCAACTATGCGTGATGCTCGAACACATGGGATAATATGGAAAATTCATTAAATATTATGCTCAAATTACTACGCCCGTGGAAAAATTGCTAAAGAAGGATGTGACATTCTGTTGGGATGAAGAATGTCAGCGTAGCTTGGATGTGTTAAAGGAAAATATGGTGACTGCACCCATCCTGGCATTTCTCGATTGGAAAAAGGAATTTCATGTACATGTCGATGCTTCTTGAATTATGCTAGGTGTAGTCCTAATGCAGGCATGCAAAGGCGAGCTGAACCATCATAAAGACTTCGCAAGTAGGAAGTTATCAAAAGCTGAGAAAACTTATTCAACCAAAGAGTGTGAGGGGTTTACCATGGTCTACGCACTGCAAAAATTCAGGCACTATATGTTAGGAAGACATTTCAAGATGTATACAAATCATTCTACCTTAAAGTACCTAATCAGCAAGCCTGTGTTGGGGGAAAATATTTGTAGGTGGTTGTTATTATTTCAGGAGTATGATTTTGAAGTCATTGTGAATCCGGGGAGGTTGAATGCTAGACCTGACCACTTGTTGAGAATTGAAATAGGTCAAGAACCCAGTAATTTGGAGGAAGGGTTGCCAGACGCGTAGCTCTTTGCGATACATGTAGCTGATGAACATTTTTTCGACAATATTCACTTCCTAACTACAGGCATGGCGCCTGAAGGATATACAAATCAATAGAAGAAGGAATTAGTAGTTCCTGCAACCAACTTTTCAGTCATTGTGGGACATTTGTACAAAATGAGGGCATATGAAATATTGTGAAGATATGTGACGGATTTTAAACGTGATAGTATCCTCACCGAAGTTCATGGGGGAGATGCGGGAGGCCATTATGCAAGGAAAGAAACCACGTAGAAGATCTTGCGCGCAGGATTATGGTGGCCAACATTGCACACAAATTCCAAATCCTACTGTAAGGCATGAAACCCATGTCAATGAACTGGCTAAATGTCGTGAAGGGAAAAACTACGCTACATCCTCAGGTATTTTTACAGGCATTTTAGAAATGGGCGATTGACTTTATTGGAACAATATAGCCTCCTGGAAAGAAAACAGGTGCATGCTACATTATCAGTGTGATGGAGTATTTAACCAAATGGGAAGAAGCATAGCCAATAAAGGATTGTACTAGGGCTACAACACAAAAATTATTGTTCAATCATGTCTTAAGAAGGTTTGGATACCCAAAAGTTTTAATGAGTGATAAGGGTACGCACTTTCTGAATGACACGAATTCTAGGTCCATCATCTGAAGAGTACACCATATCACCTGCAGGAAAATGGGACAATCAAAGCTTTTAACAAAATCTTGGAAAATGCATTGACAAAGGTATGTAATGCACAATGGAATGACTAGGATGTGCACATATCTACAGTGCTATGGGCCTATAGGACAACTTGTAAGAAGTTGACAGGAAAAATACTGTTTAGATTTGTCTATGGGGTCAAAGTGGTGATACATATGGAGTACATTGTGCCTAGCCTGTGCATTACAACTTTAACAGATGTGGCGGATTGTGAGGCATTGGAGGAATGGATCATGTAGCTAATGGAATTAGAGGAAGACTGATTTTTGGTAGGATTCCACCAACAAGTACAAAAGGAATGTGAAAACGCATGGAAATATCTCCATATCAAGCTTCACACATTCAAGTTAAATGATCTTATGTTGTTATATGATAACAAGTTCACTAAATTTCTGGGTAAATTTCAGATGCATTGATTAGGATGCTATATTCTCAAGGAAATTACAGAGGGTGGCACAGTTCATCTCGTGAAGCTAAATGTTGAACCTTTTCTAGGAAGTGTAAATGGGAGCAGGCTGAAGGTGTATGTGGGGGATCTTGTGCAATGACTATATGGTAGCAAGATAGTCTTAGTGCTCCAGGTATTTGCAAGGAAGCATGGGACTATAAATGACACTTCCCTATTCGGAGGAAAAGGAAGCAACCAAGCTACGCGAAAACTGCTAAGGGTGCACCTGCGGTCAAAACGTTGTGCCATGGAGGAGGGTGTCACACAGCCTAATAGGAAAATGACTGTTGGAGTTACTATTCATGATTTGATGGCTGAATGGTTAAAGAAGCAGTCAGCCATGAAAGCCAAGAAATTAGTCATGAAAGAAAAATAGAAGAATCCAGTGTAGGTTCAAATGTTTCCAAGGAAGCATATGGAGTGTTGGGATGTGTTATATTCTTTCCACGACTAACCTACGTAGTGAACCAGGGGGTTAGAGGGGGGCAGGTAGCCCCCCTCTACGGGGTCCAGGGCAGTGCCTTGGGAAAAAAAATTTTGGACCCTATATTAGGTTGGGTGAACCTACCTATGGTTTTTGATCCATGGTTTTGGATGGGATGGTTTTCGGTCCATGGTATTGGATGCTTCGGCATGTATAAATATGTATTGTAACATTGAAAGGAATATAATGAAAAATCAAACTGGTAGTCCCGGTTTTGGGATCCAGTGGGAAATCTCTGTGTATATGTGTTTT
>APFE030842765.1:226642-244257 GCA_000404065.3 Pinus taeda | reverse complement strand
CATGTAGTATTGCCAACATTTCCTTCTCATAAATAACTTTGTGTAAATACTTTCCTTTGATTGGACGACTTTCGAAAGCAATGGGTCTTTCTTCTTGCATTAAAACAACACCAATTCCATTTCCTGAGGCATCACATTACATAATAAAGGTTTTTCTGAAGTCCGATGTAGCTAAGACTGGTGCTTGGCACATTGCCTCTTTAAGATATTCAAAGGCCTTTGTTGCTTCTAGAGTCCATGAAAATGCATCTTTCTTCAATAATGCCGTTAAAGGTGCTGCTATTCTCTCATAATTCTTAACAAACTTGCGATAATACCCTGTTAGCCTGAGAAATCCTTGCAGATGCTTTATGGATGTGGGGATTTTCCATTCCTTAATTGTTTTAATTTTGCTAGGGTCTACCTTAACATCTTCATGAGATACAATATGACCCAGATATTCCACCTCTTGTACTACAAAGAAACATTTGGAGCTTTTTGCATATAATTGTTTCTCCTCCAATAGTTTGAGCACCCTGTCAACACGTTGAACATGATCCTTCAAGACTTGTTGTAGATTAGTATATCATCAAAAAATACTAACACAGTTTTTCTAAGGAAGGGTTTGAAAATGTAATTCATCAAACCTTGAAATGTAGAAGGTGAATTGGTAAGGCCAAAAGGCATGAACAAAAATTCATAATGATCCTCATGAGTTCTAAATGTTGTTTTTGGAATGTATTTTGTCTTCATTCTCATTTGATGATATCTTGAACGAGGATCCAACTTGGTGAAGTAAATTGATCCATGCAATTCATCCGATAATTCATCAATGACAGGAATGGGAAATTTATCTTCAGTAGTGTGCTTGTTGAGCTCCCTATAATCTGGACACATGCGCCATGATCCATCCTTCTTGTGAACCAATACTACAGGAGCAGAGAAAGAACTTTGACTAGGTTGAATTATACTAGCCTCTAGTATTTCTACAACCATATGTTCAATTTCACTCTTTGGGCATAGGGATATCTGTAAGGCCTGATGTTTGGAGGAACACTTCCTAGAATCAAATGAATAGCATGATCATGATCACAAATAGGTAGGAGGCCTTTGGGAGTCTCAAATAACTTGGAATGATTGTCCAAGGATTTTTGGAGATTTGGAGAAATAGATGATTTCGATGTGGGAACCTCTAGCGAACATAATTGCGCAATTATGCCTCGTTGTTCTTTCTTTAGAAGCTTTCTCATTCCATTAGAGCTAATTATCTTTCCCGATTTCCCTAGGATACGCTTTAATTCAACTTCCTTTAATTCTGAAGAAAATTTCATGAAAAGTTCTTGAAAATTAAAAGCTATTATACCCAAGGATTGTAGGCATTGGACTCCTAGTACAACATCAACACCACCCATTGGAGTGGAAAGCATTGGGATATTCAATACATATTCTCCCATGGATAGCTTGATATTATGGCTCTTTCTAGAGAAATTTATGGTTCCTCCACTTGCAACCATCACTTGACACTCTAGTGCTGGATATAGGAAGTAATTCAATTCCTTCGCTACCTTACAATGAATAAAATTATGGACACTGCCCGAATCAAACAACACTATTACCTTTTTCTTCTTGATATGTCCTTCTATCTTGATAGTTTTGGGAGAGATAATTCCGGCCAATGCATTACAAGATATGGTCAGATTCATTTCTTCTTTCTCTAGGGTTTGTCCCTAGTGTATATCCTCTTCTTTTAATGTTTCTTGTTCCTTTTCTTCCTCCTCTTAACAATATATGTAAAATAATTTCTTCTCAACACACTTATGACCTTTAGTGTATTCGCTATCATAATTGTAACAAATCCCTTTTGCTCTTTTTTCTTACAATTGTTGTGGTGTCAACCTTGTAGGTTGTAGAAGGCTAGGGGCAACAACACTTCAATGTTTATAATTATGAGAGGTAGGATTCCTTGTTGCCATAATTTTTCTTCCCATTTTTCTTGCCAACCTAAATGCCTTCTCCAATGAATCAGGTTCCCAAAGGCGAACCTCATGTTGGATGTTATCCTTTAAAGTCCCTATGAACACATCAATCCTATGCTCTTCTGGAATATATTTTACCCTTATATTCAATTTTTGGAAGTCCTCAATGTTCTCCATCATTGAACCATTTTGTTTGAGATTTATCAATTGGCTAAAAAATGTGTTGCTTTCTGTATCCTCATAATGTGATATCATTTCATTTGTAAAAAGTTCCCAAGTGACAATTTGTTTATGAGAGAAAAGCCATCGATGCCATACAAACTGATTTGTTTCCAAATATAAAGTTGTAATGTGTACCTTTTGTGTGTTTTGCACATTATGGAGATCGAAATATTGCTCCATCTGTAGTATCCATGTTACAGGATCCTTGCCATCAAACTTCCTCATATCGATCTTTGGAACATGGTGGGTCTTCAATCCAACGTTAGAGTCTATGAAATAATTATTAACATTTATTTTGTTCTCATCATGAGTTTGCTTTACTATCCTTTCGCCATTAGTAAGAGTTTCTTGTAGAAACTTTGTCAAATCTGTCTTCAATTCTTCCATTTTGCCTTTAAGTTTTTATGCTAAACCATCCATCTTAGCTTCCATGCCATCCATCTTAGCTTCCACGTCATTCATATTAGCTTCTACTCCTTTCTTGAAACCATCCATCTTAGCTCCCGTTACTTTTTGTGAGAGTGAATTTTCTTGCACTTGGTCTCATAATTTTGATATATCATGTTACATTTCTTCCTCTTCTTCATGAGTCATGCTAGAGATTTTAAGTTGCTTACTAGGTGTTTCCATTTTCTTTATTCAGGACATCAATTAATGAGAAATATGCTTCACTATGCCCTTTTAATTCCTTCAAACTATTTTCTCAAACCAAACTTATGCAAAATTTAAAAAAAACTACACACCTTTTTTCACTTTGTAGGAGATCGATATTGTATCTGATGTATCTCTGAAATTTCAGATCTCCAAGTTTTGAAATTGCGAAATTACGTATGCCTCTGAGTTCTCTTTCCAACGCTACCAGTCTGATCGAAATTGGATTCTCCAAGAAAGTGTTATGCCCAATCTCCCAAGATGATGTGATTATACAATTTTTCAGTAGAGCGAACTTGTATGAAGTGCCACGTGTCATTGATTCAACCTTTGGAACTGAAATTGATGCATAAAAAACTACATTCTGTCCTCTTTTTGTAACTTCTTATGAAATTCCAATATGACACTTAGAGAGAAAGTTATGACGAGTTTCCCAAGGTCACTTGTTTGGGATGTAATTCGGGAGCCTACAAAAACCCTAACTTCCTTGGATCATATCTCTGAAAATATAGTGATACAAGATCTAAAATTTGGACCCAAGGATCATCGAGATTTAGGCTCAAATGGGTTTTTTTTTAGTGTTTGAAACCTCGCAGAAAAAGAGGTATAGCAAAAATGCCACGATGACCTATTTCGAAGCAGAGAAACCCTAGAATCCAAAGCTCTGATACCAAATGTTATGAAACCAGCTCAAAAAAGATAGAAAAAGATAGATCAATGACTTAGAAATCATACTCTTCGAGAGGGAAACCTCCTTCACATTACACAAATGAACAAATCTTGGATGATACAAATGACAAAACCTCCTTTCTATATATAGGTGTTTAAGGGGTCACAATATAATCAAAGTTGACATAACAATAATAATATAAGGGCACAAAAATAACAATAGTGGGGCTTCTATGGGGCACAATAATAACAATATGGGGACAATAGGGGCACAAACATAACAATAAGGGCTACAATGACAATAGTAATGGGGAATCACCAATATTATAGGGACCTAACAGTGGATACAATGATACTTCTATAGTTTTCAGGATCAATATTCTAGCATAGTGGGAGACTATGGTGAGTATAGATGTGATATTTGATGAGGATGTGAGAATTTCATAATTCACCAAATTACAAATTGAGATGAAGCAATAGTTTAATTTTAACCAAGATTTGTAACATAGCTTCTAGATTTGTAGCCAATTGCATATTACTATCATTATCATAAATGGAGGTAGGGTTAGTAGCAAAAATTGGGGAAGCGAAGGTAGAATATGCACTCATTAAAGTTGACCTGTAACCACCACTTGCATTAGTGGCAAAACTAGAATTGAAAGCAAAAGGCACAGAGACATATTGAGTAAATCAAGTAGTCAAAGTGATAACAAAGGTGCCCACATTGGTGCCAAATCAATTGGTTTAAGATCAAGTGCTCCATATGTTATAGGTTTAAATCATTGATTAGAGAAAGGACCAACATCCTTGTTACCATTTATAGTTCACAAGATTTTTCTTTAGTGATTGAGGAGAATTGTTGGGGTTGTTGTTCCAAAGATTGATTTAGATACTTGAGATGAGTTTGATTCAAAGGGAGATGAGGTGGAATTGGGTGTGGATACACCTTCATCTGCTACACCAGCTTGTAGGAAGCCAAGATGGATCACTCAAACATTATAGGGGGATTGAAAATATGTAGTTGTTCCTAAATCGATAGTTTGAATAACTTACCTGCCAGGAGACATGCAAATCATATTGCATTAGTTTATACCATTTGTGAGTCTTCCAAATCTTTAGAGATGGAGAGGTGTGATACGTTTATCATAGATGATGTTGAAATTGATTCCAACCCTACAGTTGATGGGAGAATTATAGAGTATATGAATAGAGTTGATGGATTCACTTAGACAAAAGTAGTTTCACATGGATTCTCTCAGATAATGGGAGTTTCCCATGGATTGTCATAGATAAAGGGAGTTTTCCATGATGCTACTCTAGCTTCATGATTCTCTCAAGATGAGGGAGTTGGCCTGGTTCAAGTTATTTCAATTAACGTAGGACTTGAGGTAAATGAAATGGATTCTCATAATGATAGGTTGTTAAATGACTTGCATAGGTAGTTACCTCTACAAAAAATGTGGTATTTTAGGATCCATGAAGTGGCTTGTACATGTTTCTATCTTTGTGACTTTGATAAATGGGATCCACTTGTCTTGATCTTGTATGAAGACATGCTTATCTTTGTTAGATGTCCTAGACAAATTATGATGCGATGTCCATTAATTTTGGCCTTTGAAGTTGACTTAGAGGATGACGGAGTTTGGTAGGTTTTTTATGTTCTAGTATTATGATCCTTCATATTCGTATGTGGTCATTTTCCTTTAGAAGATCAAGCTATCATGATAGGTTCTTTACAAGAGATAGTGGTTAATTCTAGGACCACATCCCATAAATATGTGCAAGTAGTAGGCCTGGTGGAGTTGTAAAGAGAGTTGATAGGAGTTGGTATAAAGCTTTCCCCATAAGAGGGAGTGTTAGCTTTTGGGGTTACTCTAAAAGTGTGTACACCATGTTTGGGGTGCTTCATGAGATTTGGGGTAGATGGTGTATGTTCATCTCTTGGATGGTATGAGATACATGATAGATTAGTGCATGGGAGATGGTTTGTGATGGATTTGTGCAATGGAGACAACCTACTTAATCATTACTTAACCTAATTTTGGTGTTGGTTTGGTATTCTTCCCTTGGGTGATAGGGTTTTATTAATATCTTGGTGGATGCCCTTCATTGTGGCCATGTGGAGAGGTTCTCTTTCTTGGAGAATTCCTTAATTAGGAGGAGGCATTTCATGCATCTTGGAGCAAAGTTTTCATCCCTAAATAACATTGGGTTGCCAAGATTCCTATTTTGAGGCTTGGAGTTTGATTGAGGATACCTACTGTAACACCCTCCTCCCACATCTACCCAAGTAACTAGCCAACTGGGGTAAACATGAGACAAGAGGCTACTATGATTGGATTCGACCTCCTATGTGACCTTAAGGAAGTGGAATCAATGGCAACATCACACATAGACATCCAACATCAGCTTCATAATCCTCAGGAGACATGTCAGCCACTCAGACAACCTGTCCTTGGGTCCCACTGATGTTCTGGGCATCTTAGGCCTCAGTCGCTCCCATGTTATAGGCAAGAGAGCGTCCATAAACCCAAAGTTGCTTTGACAAGCTTGCCTACCAACAACCGGAGACTAAAATTTCTAGTTCTGTGCCAGCAACCCCGAGATTTAAGCCACTCTTTCAGGGCCAGAGCCCAGGTCACTGCCCAGGATGGAGTGATACTCTCCAGGCTTTACCATACGTCCTATCTCAGGACATAATCTCCAGGCTTTACCATAAATCCCATCCTGGGACTACTAGGCCCAACGAAGAGAAAATCCACCTCTTGGATTTATCGTATATCCTTCCATTCACCAGCAAGGATTCCTAGGCCCATCAAGGCACACACTTTGGCTTTACCACAACCCACAATCCAGTTCAGGGGTTACTAGGCCAGTAGATTTACCGTGATCCACAATCCGATCTAGGGACCACTAGTCCATGTGTTTGTCAGTTTGGAGATCCACCCCACTCAACTTCGAATCCAATATGGCCATCTCATATTAATCGAATCTAAGAACCCATCTCATCAAGGCTATCAAACAATGACAAGGCTAGGCTGAAGAAAACTGTCACACCCAGAAAAACCCATGCCATGATAGAAAATAACCACATGCAATACCATGCATGCCAAATCTAGCAAGGAAAATACACATGCAAGTTGATACCTACAATTAAGCATGTTGTAGTTGCTTGATCTTGCCTTTTCCCGCTTGATCTTTGCTTCCTCTTGCCTTCTTTTCCTTTCTTGCTCCAGTGCCAAAGTGCTCCAAGAAAATTATGAGTGTCCAACTGACAAAAGTTTACCAATTGATCCTAAGAGAGTTCCAAAACTCAATTGAGAATAATGAGAGAGCTCCAAAACTCAACTGACAAAAGGTTACCAATTGATCCTCATAAGCCTTTTTATGAATGATGCCTCTATTTTATTCATTTTCCATTATTTTCCTTCAGTTTCCTCCTCACATGAAACCTCTGACCTTTGACCTCCTTTTTCTCCTAATTTCCATTTTTTTCTTAAATAAACGTGCCAAAATTCCATTTTTCCTTTCCAACTCCTTAGCCATTGCCTTTGCCAATTTCTTTAGCCATAAACAATCAAATGAACACCCCCTACTATGTCTTGCCCAACATTCATCTTGGAATAAGTGCCCCATCAAACATGGTTATTGTTTTTAACTTTTATTACATGGAATTTTCACTAGGGCTATTACAAAATCCTCCCCCTTGGGGGACACAATCCTCAGTGTTCAATCACACATTTACCTCAAAAACCTGCTAAAAGAAGACATACTGCTCATGGATTTTTATAATATATCTCGATACATTATTTACAATGAAAGACCTGCTCAAAATAAAACATCATGATAAAATACCGCATATTGGAGCTTTATAACATAACTCATTACAATATTACAATGATCATCCCGCTTAGTGACAACCCACATGACATCATAACATCATGATAACATAACCACATGATATCATAGCAACATGCCAACATAATCATAATGACATGACACCCATACCACTTAGTGGATATTTATAACATAGCTCATGGTGGTATTTACATCCATATACATATGTAAATATCAATATCACCAAAATATATACCAAAACATATACCAAAACATCACATCAAAACATATACCAAATACCATATTAAAGAATATACCAAAACACCATATCAAAGCATACATCGAAACACCATATCAAAGCATATACCAAAACACCATATCAAGGTTTCTTTGCCTCAACCGAAAAACAAGGAAGGATACATAGCCCGCATCTGATCCACCATCTCCCATGTAGCTTCATCAGGCCCAAAATGCTTCCAATGCACTTTAACTTTCTCGGTTGCTCGGTTCTAGAGAATGACCACCTTTTACTGCAATATACACTGAGGCTCTGACTGAAATTCTCCATATGGTTCTACCTACGATACAGATCGGTCAATCACATGATCAACATCCTTAACATACTTCTTAAGGAAAGATACATGGAAAACATCATGGACTTACATTGTCGGAGGTAGTGCAAGTCTATAGGCTATTGGCCCAATTGTCTCAATGATACTGAAGGGTCCATAAAACAGTGGTTCCATCTTGGCACATGATCCAATACGCAAGGAGATCTTCTTCAGTTTGATGCACAAGTACACATGTTCCCCAACCTGGAACTCCTTGAACAACTTGTTCCTATCTACATAACTCTTCTTCCTATCCTATGCTACCTTTAGATTCTTCTTGATCACTTGCATTTCTTGTTCCATGTCTGCCAACATATCTTGTCCAATCAATACTCTGCTAATCAAATCACTCCAACTGATGGGAGTGTTACAACTCCACCCATATAATGCCTCAAAAGGACTCATCCTCAATGACTCTTGCTAATCGTTGTTGTATGTGAACTCTACCAAAGGGAGATACTCTTCCCACTTCCACTGCTGATGCATTACATACATCCTCAACATGTCCTCCAATATCCTGTTGACCCTCACTATCTATCCATCTGTCTGCGAATGATAAGTTGTGCTAAAGGCCAATTATGTGCCCAAACCTGTAAATAACTCCTTCCAAAACTTGGAAGTGAACTTCACATCCCTGTCTGACACAATATTCTTTGGAACACCGTGCAACCTGACCACAACTTTGATGAATACCTATTCTACATCGCTAGCTGAGAAGGTAGACTTCACTGGAATGAAATGTGCAAATTTTGTCAACCAGTCCAAAATGACCATGATGGAATCATGTTGTTTCATTGTCTTCGACAACCCTATGATGAAATCCATGGAAATAACCTCCCATTTCCACTCTGGAATCGTGATTGGATGTAGCATTCCAGCTGGATGTTTACACTCTACTTTCACTCACTAACAGAAGAAACACCTCGCCACAAACTCTGGTACATCCTGCTTCAAATTCGGCCAATAGTAAAATATATTCATTGTTTTCAATGTCTTTTGATAACCTCGATGACCTGAATAAGGTTTCTCATGAAACTCCCTCAAGATCACCTTCTTGAGCTCACCGTTATCCTATACATATATCCTACCTCTGAATCTGACCAATCCATCAGTTGTAAGAAAATAATCCATACCTTGTGCACCTGCACCTGTACCTATGCTTATACCTGTACTACCACCTATACCTGTACCAGTACCCTGCTGCAACCTATGGACAATCTCCATATACCTGACATCCTACTTACCTGCCTGTAAGATCTTATCCTATAGATCTGTCCCATATGAGCTCATAGCTATCAAGTGATTTACTTGTACCCACCTATTGAGAGCATCTACCACCCTATTCTCTTTAAATTTGATGTACCTAATCTCGAAATAAAACTCGCTAATCATGGCCAACCACCTAGCTTGCCTAGCATTCAGATTCGACTGGTCAAACAAATACCTCAACCCATTGTGATCACTCATAAGTACAAACCTCTTGCCAAGAAGATAATGTCTCCACATCTTCAATGCATGTATAATTGTTGCTAACTCAAGATCATGTGTTGGGTAGTTCTGCTCGTGCTCATTTAGTTTCTAGGACTCATAACATACCACTTGTTCATCCTACATAAGGACTCCACAAGCCATCTCTTCTAAGCATTTGTGCATACCACAAACTCTTTGTCCGGATATGCAATTTGTAGCACTGCTGCATGTGTCAACAACTGCTTGAGCTACTCAAAGCTAGCCTCACACTCCTCTATCCATTCGAACTTCTTACCTTTCCTTTGCAATGAGGTGATAGGATAAGCAATCTGTAAGAAGTTCTTGATGAACCTCTTATAGTATCCTACCAAACCCATGAAATATCTCACCTCATCCACACTCTTAGGAGCTACCCACTCCATGATGGATCTTATCTTCTCTAGATCTACCGCAATGCCCTCCTTGGAGACATCATGCCCCAAGTAATGTACCTCAGTCTAAAAGAAACTACACTTGTTGATCTTAGCATAAGACTGATGCTCTCTCAACAATCTCATTACTGCTGCTAAATGCTTGGCATGCTCTTCCTCATTTTTAGAATATACTAGTATATCATCAATGGACACAATGACAAACTTATCCAAATATGGACGCAACACACTATTCATCAAGCACATGAATGTAGCTGGAGCATTAGTTAAGCCAAATGGAACAACAACAAACTTATAATGCCCATACCTGGTCCTGAACGCAGTTTTGTAAATGTCCTCCTCTTTGATGCATACCTGATGGTATCCAGATCTCAAGTCAATCTTCGAGAACACTGTTCCTCCTTCAACCGATCGAACAAGTCATCGATCCTCAGCAAAGGGTACCTGTTCTTGATAGTCACTTTTTTCAACTTCCTGTAGTCAATACATAGTCTAAGAGTACCATCCTTCTTCATGAACAATACCGGTGCGCCCCAAGGTGATACACTTGGCCTAATGGATCCCTTGTCCAACATTTCCTTCAACTCCGACTTTAACTCAACCAACTCAGGTGTGCTCATCCTGTAAGTTATTTTTGATGTTGGAGTTTCCCCTGGCACCAACTCAATAGAAAATTCTACCTCCATGTGAGGTAGAAACTCTGTAATGTCCTCAGGAAATACATCCTGAAACTGCTGCAAAATTGGGTACTTTTTCAACACATATGCATCCTCAGCCTCCTTACCCTTATCACTAGAAATGTGCACTGCAAATAACATACACCCTTTCCTGCGGCTACGCTTTGCTTGCACAAGTCACCATCCTAACTGATGTGGCTTTCTTCTTACCTTGCAAGATTCTTGGTTCCCCATTATCATTGTCATCAACACACTCAATATCTTTTTCGTAGCAGTCTACCTTGGTTCTATGAAGATACAACCAATCCATGCTCGACAATATACCATATGATCCCAATGGTAATACATTTAAATGTGATGCGGTAGGCATACCATTCAAATCAAATGCACAAGCTCTTCCCCGATGATGAACTCGCTTCTTTGTACTCGTAGCCAACTGCACTAACCAATATTCTATAAGAAATTCCTTACTCAAACCACACTTATCCACCAAGTCAAGACTAACATAGCTATAATTAGATCCAGGGTCAATCAAAATAGAAATAACTTGATCATAGAGCTTGTCGTCCATCTCAATGATAGATGCCTGGTGTTCTGCCTGCTTGTTGTCCACTGCTGCATAAATACGTGGAATACTCCGACCAACATCCCCAACAGTCTGCATCTCCTGTGCACTGTATATCTTAGGCCTACCACTCTCATGATGTGGACAATCTCTCCTAAGGTGTTCTTCACCACATGTCCAACACTCCAACTGACCAGTGTCCTCACCTTTGTGTTGCTAATGTTGTGACCCATGTCCATGTCTAGTTGCAATAAACTTCTTTTGCAATGCCATATTTTCTTTCCCACCTGCATTGTGAGGACTTGTTCCCTTAGGCTTCCATTTACCTCTACCTTTGTCTTTCCCTTCCTTTCATGCTGAGATTCATTCTTACGCTTTGGCTATTCATAGCAATGCTTCAATTTCCCAATGACTTCCTCAAGTGACCACGGCTCATCATACTCAGTCTAATCTCTAAATGATAATGGAAAACCACTCACAAATCTTTGAAATTTAGCCTTCTCATCAGTAAGATATGGTACATACCTCAATAGCTCCATAAACTTGGTCATGTACTCTTCCTCTATCATTGATCCCATCTTCAGCTCATAGAATTCTTTAGCCTTACTATCGTAGTACCTCTCTGACAAGTACTCCTTCCTGAAAAGCCTCTTGAACTCCCACCAACTCAAGTCATCTGTCCTGATGTCTCTGACCCACTTAACATCTTCCCACCAGTTGTCTGCTTTACCTTTCAAGCTGAAGATAACTATTATGGCCTTCATGTAATTTGTGTATTCATGCAACTCAAAGAATTTGTTCATCCCAAGTATCTAAGCCTTTGCCTCTTCTGACTTCTTCACATCTCCATCACAAGTAGGTGGTTTTGATTTCTTGAATTCATCCTGTTAGCGTTTGACACTTCACCTCAGGCTGAGAAAGGCAAATCTCAAAGCTACATCAAACCATTCAGCCTCGTAGCTAGCCCTACGGGGCAAGAGAAGGCTCTCTCCGGTCTCTCTTGGAAAATTTTCAATTAGGGAGATGACCAACAAAGTAATACTGATATTAGGCTAGTAAATTGATAAAAGAATTTGATTTTGGGATTTTTGGGTTTTTGGTGGCAAGTTGAGGAGAGGGCAAATTTGACTGCGGGGATGGGACACAGCTTCTGCAGGGGAGTCTTTGGGGCGAGGTAGGAGGCCGTGCTGATGTCTTTGACTGAGGTGAATGGTCAGGAATGAAAGAGAGAAGGCTAAAGAGAGCAAACAATGAATTTGAATTCTCTTTAAACAGTAGAAAACATCAAAATTAAACAAACTTAAAAGCAAAGCATGACAAGCATGAATTCTTACTTTATCACTTCATTTGTTTAATATGCAGAAGTATAGAAGGAAAATGAAACACATAACAAAGCTTACAATGACTGAAGAAACACACCATCAACACATGAGTCCACAAGAATCCCAAAGATGACTGCAAAACCCTGGTCTTCCTTACCAAAAATTGCAGAGATACAAGAGATAATACAATGAGCTACTGCTCTCTCAAGAGTCCAACCTTCCAACCCTTGAAAATGACTAAGAAAATACATAATATAGGCAAGCTAACACCTTTCCTTGCCTCTAGGGGTCGATCTCATCCTTCTAGGAGCTGTTTCAACCATTTCTAAACTAAGCACTACAAAATAGGCAGTCAAACAACTTGCCTCTATAAACTAGGAAACCAATTCATTCATTTAATTTTCACCTATTTCATGAAGGAATATTCTAGAAGAGATAAACAAGAGTAAAAGTATCCAAAAAGTGTCACAATTACATCCATTAAGATCACCATTAACCTTAGAAAGTCGAAAAAGGTCAAAACTGGAATTTCTGGGCTGAACTGGTCAAATCTGGCAACATTTCCTCAAAAGGTCGCGCACCTTTTCCCAAAAGGTCTCACACTTTGGCAGCTCTGTTTGGAGGCCTTCCCGGTATCAGAATTGGGTGCAGAATAGCGCGTTGGAAAGGTATGCGAGTCTACTTTCCAACCCAACTAGAATTTTTGAATTTGGAGGTCATTTGCGCAGTCAAAACTCAATTATCCCAAGACTGCTTCTGCAACTTAGAAAAGGGGCAGAAAGTCAAAATTTTCATGTATTTTGACCTTTTGGAGGCCCAGAACTCCATAAAAACTCAAATCCATCCATAGGCATATGTAACTTTACATGAAAAATCCAAAAATGCTGAGTTTTTGCAAAACAGAGCAATGATGACAAAGGGTCTCACCGGGGGTGAGACCCGTTGAGAAGCCAAAACCTGTAAATTTCCAAAAAATTCCAAAATTACCCAAAATTCTCAAAAATTTCTTGGGATTTGTGCTATAGTTGATGCTAGTGAGTGCCATGATTTTTGAGGGATGCCTCTGCCAAGACACGGAGTGGATTGGTCCTTTTCTTCCGCCTAAGAGCCTCGGTCAACCGCCTTTGAAAAACTTTCATTTTTGCCTTGTAAAATCCACCTCTGCAAATCGGTCAAAGAGGTGAGCTCCTCTGTACCTCAACCTCTGTAGATGATGAATGGTCATCACTTTGCTCATAAGTTTTGGTTTCTGACATGGTTTAGGAGCAAAGTGGACAAACTGAACTGCTTTCGCTGCCTACAAAAAGCGCTGAACTCTATGCTTTTTCAAGGGGACAAGAACATGAGGGAAATGTTAGGGGAGGGAATTTCTTAATAAGGAATGGGAAAATATGAAAATAACAGGGAATTTCAAGGGAGCTTTAGCAAATGATCATGCTTTTAGGGAGTCATATTTATAAATGGGAAATCATTTGCAAAAATTATTGCATATGAAAAACATGCATGGAAATGAACATGGGAACATATGTACATATTTAATAGGGAAATAGGGAAATCATGCACAAAACATGCTGACATATTTACCAACATTTTTGTTATTTACACATGCATATGGTAGAGGGGAATTAGGGTTTTTATTTTTGTAATTTGATGCTTTGGGAGAGGGGTAGGGTTTTCATTCTTGTGTTTTAGGGATGGGAAGGGGATTTGTATTCCATTTATAAAATGATGATGGGGAAAGAAATGTACATATGAGTGTAGGTGAAAGGGAAAGGAGGGAAATAAACCAAAGGGAACAATAGCTTGAAACAACACAAAGCCTAGCACAGTTTGCTCATTAACATTGCAGCCACCTAATGTCCTTTCACTTGCATGATTTGAGGTTAAAATCATAGCATGAGGGCTTACATCCATCACCAACCTCCAAAAAAATGTGTAAAGAGCCTACCTTGAACAAATTTGATGACTTGGAGAAAGATTGGGCAATTGTTTTGAAGTCTGCCGCAAGACAGCTCAAAGGGTCTCGCAGGCCGCTCAAAAGGTCTCGCACCGCCCAGAAGGTCGCGCCAGTTATATTTTTGCACTGTAGAGGGGCGCTCAAAATGTCTCGCACCACCCAGAAGGTCGCGCAGGCCTCTCAAAAGGTCTCGCACTACTCTGCTACCCGAAATCGCTGCAATTCTGCTCCTTTCGCTTATCACTCTCTCAAACTCTCTCTTGCAAGCTTTCAAATGCACAATGAGAGTGAAAGGAGGGCACATATTCTTTTATAAACTTCATATGACCTGATCCAGCAAAGCCAAGAGGGGCACAAAGACCAGCTCCTCCATCAGGTTTATGGCATGCCTAACGGGATGCAAAATTTGACACTGATGAGACACCTACTATGCAAATGCAAGAGTCTTTTGTGCTCACTGATGGAGGGCCTTTCAAGGACCGACACTAACAATCCTCCATATGAGACGAGGTTGAAAAAAGGTATCCTTTTTTTGATATTATATATATTATATAATATATATATTTATATAGTTCTAATATAATATTTTATTTGATGTATTGTATGAACAGGAGACTACTGCTATTGAGACATGTTGATTACCAGACATGAGCACAATGATATGTTTTTGATCTACAGAGAGCAGGACTAATCGAGAACATTGATCCAACTCTTCCCCCCCTGTTTGAGCTTCGAGGGTGAGGAATTGACATGAAGGGATCTTGGGATTGATGGATCTCTAGACAATGTGGTCGTAGATGTTGCTCCCCTATTTGTTACCCATAAGGTTGGAGATGTTTCTCCCCTGTCTTTGTCTTTTCAAAGTATACCCTAGTTAGCATCATACCCATAAGTTGGGCTTGTTAGGAATATCGCTCCCCATTTGACGAACAAGTTGGGAGTGTACTTGGGGGTGTACAACCCAAGTTTATTATGATGCAGGTGTTCTATATTTAGGGCCATTGTTGGGAATATCAGTGGGAAATAGGATGGGTTCAGATGTGATCCCCTATATCACCTATTGCTCAATATAGGGTAGTAAATGTTTAGCTCCCCCATGAGGTTCTAGGTTGAGATTTTCTCCCCGATGTGTTTTTGGGTTGAGATATGCTCCACTATGTTGTTTCGGGTTGAGAATAAGCTCCCCAATGTGGTTTCAGGTTGATATGTGCTCCCTGATATTGTTTTGAATTGAGATGTGCTCTCCGATGTGATAGAGGGCGGTAGTTATTTCCTTTTGATATCAAATTCTTCTACTTTTAGATTCGATAATTTTCAGCATCTGAGCAGGGAAAATCAAGTGATAAGCAGGAATAAGCGAGAGAGGAGCAATGACGATATTTGATGATGAGATACTTGATATTGAATATGATTTAATAATAAGATATTTGTAATGATCACATGATGTTGTTGGGATTTATCCCTCGCTGAGAGAGAGTGTTTGTTTGGTAGATCAATGAAAAATTACAACCATGGGACGAGATTCCTCTTTTCGAGAGGACCAATGTGTTGGAAATAATACTGAGAGGGCAACTGCTGTTAAGGAAACTAGAGTATAACCAGCAGACATGTAAATTAAATTATTCTTCAGATGTTGATTATTAATCTGTGCATCAAAACATATAACAGTAAAAGAGAATAGGTAATCACACATAAGAACACAAGATATAAGGTGGAAACCCAATGTGGGTGAAAACCACCTACTGCAACTCGTCTCTATCTTCTTTTAATTAGAAACTTCTTTTTACAATGTTTCTGTACTGGTGCAGTCTTATACCAGTACGCAGGCTGCTACCTGCAGAAGGCTACTACCTTCTCTCGTTCTCCAGCTACTCCTGGAAGGGAGCTACAACCACCCTTAGCTCTTGTACTAGCTGATGTACTAGTACGTAGGTGCTGACCTACAGAAGGTTGCAACCTTCTCTTTCTTCTAGGGACCACGTTTCATAAATTTTCAAACTGGATCCATGAATAACATCAATCAAACATCAAGTATATTTGCATCAACCAATCTCCTTGTACAAACCAATACTGAATCAAACAATCACTTCTCTGAACGTTGTACCCAGAAAACAATAACAGTAACCAGACACCAATCTTGAACCCAAAATACTGCAGCAATAAACAGAAGTAGCTAAATCATATTTTATGAGATGTATGCTACTTCAAGATGAAGAACCTACGTGCATACGCTTCTGTATTAAAGAGAACCAGCGTATACGCTTCTTTGAATTACTGAACCAATGTGTATACGTGCCTTTGCTTCGCCGAACCTGCGTACAGATCTATAAAAGACAATTTTCCCTTTTCAAGTATTCAGACATTAGTTATACCCAGATTATTAGATTTATAGATCAAGTCATGCACCAAATATAACAGATCAAAGTCACACAAAGATACTTCTTTTCAAGCCTTGAGATTTGACCCATCAATAGAACTTATCCATCTTGTAGCGCTCAGGTTCCTCCTTGATTCAGATCCAGCTATGCACCACAAACCAATCACCAATATTCTAGATCTTTCTCCTCATAAGATATTCAATGCTTGAGTCAACACCTTTGCCTAATGATCTCCTTCCCCTTTTATAGTCTTAGGCCTTACTCAATACCATGGTCCAAAACCACTTAGAACTGTAGATAAAGCAATTGAACTTTGTTTCTTGTTGAACCAAGATACTAATCTGGAACCCATAAAGAATGCACCACCACTAGTGCTTTTCCTATCATCCATGCTTCCTGCCTAGTCTGCATCTGTATATGCATGAAGTGTGAGATCTACATCTCTAGGATACCATAAGCCATAGTTTTGTGTTCCTTGAAGATATTTGAAAATCCTCTTAACTGCATAAAGGTGTACTTATTTTGGATTTGCCTGGAATCTTCCAACTATTCCCACTGTATGCATGATGTCTGGTCGAGTACCTGTCAAATAGAGTAGACTACTAATCATGGATCTATAGGTTGGTTGATGTACTGCTGTTGATTCATCATTTGCACTGAGGCTGCATCCTGTTACCATAGGGGTACATACCGATTTTGAATCTTCCATGCCATATTTCTTCAAGATCTGCTTGAGGTACTTGGTTTGTGATAAAAAGATATCATCTTTATTTTGTTGGATTTGTAAACCAAGAAAATATGTCAGCTCACCAAGCAAGGACATTTCAAATTCTTTCTGCATCACCAAAGCAAAGTTTTGACTCATGGCTT